>UCQR01098293.1:0-13309 GCA_900474235.1 Cecidostiba semifascia | reverse complement strand
GTGTATGACTGCTCGCGCGTACGAGGTGTTCTTTGACGTTTTTAATTACAATTTTATTTTTAGATTTTTGTTGTTAACATTTCTTACATGACGTCTGATGGTGGTTAGTTTAATCACAGCAGGTAGACAAAGGTACTTGGACCCTTTACAGAAAAAAGGATATTGAATTCGTAAACTGTGTCAATACAGAGACAGCCGCAAAAAAAAAAAACAATAACGCACAACTTCATTTTCCACTCGACTCTCCTATCCAGATGCTTATCTCTTTCTCTCTGGCTACAGTCCCTAAGCACGACAAAATAGTCGCGCGCATGAATGAGAAATCAACGATGGCGCAGATAAACTCGTGCTTTTTTTCTTTCTCTCTCTCTCTCTCTCTCCGCGTATACGTGTACTTCAATGGGGAGAGGCACAACGCATACAGTAGCAGCCCTCTTTTTGTCATTCCGCCTCTTAATGGCTTCTCAACCGCCAAACTGGCAAACGACTCAATCTTTCGCTCTCTCGAACTCGTCGCCGGTTGCTGCGGCTACAGCGCAGATCGAGATAACATTCGCGCGCGAGTCGATATTTTTCATGCGAGTAGGTATGTAACACACAGCTGGGCGTAATCCGCGCCATTACAACGTGTATATTATATTGTGGTCGTCGGGTCTGGCTTGTGTTTTTTTTTTAAAGCGAGAGAGAGAAATTGGGAGAACCCTTTTGGAGTATAGCTGTCATATTTCATTTTTACCCCAATGTTAATTGGAAGCTACACTTTCGGTCTTCTGATTTCCAAGATAACTATACGCTAGTAGGCAGAAGGATTTTAATAAATTCAATGTCAAGATGGCATTTTTATAATGCACGCACTGCACGGATTTCCCTCTCACATACATATAACTCAATCCCTCGCTTCTCGAACTTCCTTTCTCTCTAATCTTCATTCTTCCGCTCGCTGTAATTCATTCAAGTCTCGCTTGCGCAGAGCTGCTCTTTGTGGATTAATTGCACACAGCGAACAAGAGTATAAAGGGTGTAAGTTTGTAGCATATCAGCCTCGTCTAATCTCATTTCGGGGATCCGATGCTTATCGTCTTCGCGAACAAACATCACATAATTCAACAGATCGAGGGAAAGAGAAAAATATTGATCTTTGTATTGTATTCTATAGTCGTGTTCGACTCAGCTCCTCGAGCGAAAAGAAAGAAAGAGAGAGAGAGAGAGAGAGAAAGAGAAAAAAATTGGGTCGATCTCCCCTCTCCGCGCGCACGTCGGACCTAATATTTTCGTTTCAAGTGGCCGATTATATTCGCGAGGGGCAGCCGCCAAGTCGAAACTCGACGCATAAAGGCTGCACCTAATTGACCTCGTAAACTGACTGCGACTCGCTGTGCTGCGCGCACGCAGGGAGCACGAGAAGTCTCGGCGGAGGATTATGCGTGTGGAACGAAAGAAAGACTCGCTCGTGTTGTTGTTTTTTTTTGTTCTTGAGTTTTCGGAGGGAGATATAGACGAGGTGTGTTTTATTGTATTTCGGCTTTGTTTAAAGAGCTGTAGCACTAATTTAATTTTTAACAGATTATATAAAAATTCTAATCGTCAAAGAGTCATCAGCAATGCAAAACGGTTGCCCAATATATGCTTCCAATCCACGATACGTCATTATACTTCCTCTGCACTATACTGCTACTACTACTACTAATAACACTACTCCCCAGGTATACGCTTCCGTCTCTCCCCATCATCGCATTCACCTTCGAAATCTCTCGCAGCACAGCTTTTCACCGGGGGCGTGCATACATTTTACTCGTCTCGTCCCCGAATATGCGCAAGATATAGGTACAATTACGAGGCGACTAGGGTTCCATTACCATCACGACGACTCAGCATAACAGCTGCTGCTCTCGACTTCGGGAAAAGTTCGCCTAAGCGCAATTAGGATTTGACTATAGCGGCGATGATGATGGTGATGGCGTTGAAAAGCCCGGCAAGGGGTCGTCTACTCTACTACGAGTGTTTTTCTTAGAGCCTAGACGTTATAATCGTCTCGCTCGATAGCCGTTTGCGATTTTCACACGCGAGGGTTAGAAGAGAAATTCGACGCTAGAATTATTACGGTTATGTGCAGCAGTATACAGTCGTCGAGAGGAGCGAGTTCGCAGCATCAGACGATAGAGAGAGAGAGAAACGTTCGGTAGAACTTTTCCCGCGTAGCGCAAACACACAGAGAAGCCGGCCATTGTCGTCGTCCGCCGCATCAAAATTCATCGCGGAGCCGTTTTCCCCGCAACGTCTCCCGTATTTTTCTCGCTCTCCTTTAGCTCCGGTCCAGCTACTTATGTATACTCAGCAGCGCACTGCAGCAGCCGCGGCGCTCATTACATCCTGCGCGTCGCACGCACATCCAGTTCCGAAATAAGCCGCGGGAGTCTGTAAAAAAGACACTTCTTTTCGAAAACCAGATTCGCCGTCGCCACCGACGAGAGAGTGAGAGAGAAAACCAGAACTGGTCCGCTCACGGAAAAAGTGCAATTCACGCTGCTGCAGCTCATGCATATATAGACGCGCATACACGGGGTGCAACGATGGGGTTCGTTCGGCTTTTCATCTCCTCTCTCTCTCTCTCTCTCTTTTTCTCAAGAGAGAAACGGATGCACGCATGCATGTGTCATCGCAGCAGCAACAGCAGAGTAGAGGATGAAAAAGTTTTTCAGACCGAGGAGAATGAGACTGTGTATCTTTGTGGGTCGGACGAGTTGAATGATTTTTGTTCGCCGAGGAGTTGTTTGGACTACTACTACTACTGCTGCTGCTGCACTGTTGGAGCTATTGGAATGATGTGACTCGAGAGGAAATTGAAAAAAAAAGTCAACGGGATGAATGGACTGTTTTGATATAATGGCACTCGTTTTCTGTCTTTTGTGTGCGGAGGAAAATTTTTCTAAAGCTCCGTCCAATTATAACGGCTGCTATAAATAGAGCATTGAGGTAATGATAAAGGCAAAATCCTCAAAATCAATACCAAGTCGCAGGCACACGTTCTGGATCGACTTTTCGATAAACTAACGCAGGTACACATACACACACGAACAGCGCGCTTATACGGCACCTACGTGAAATCGCCGGCGGTGCATTGAACCCGTTATAGATCAGTGCACAGTTATTGCGGCGCGCGCGCGCGAGTTGCATCGCGTGCGCCCGGGAATATGTATGTTTTACGGTGATAAAACGTATCAGTTGTATTGTGCGGCGCGCTACTACACACACACACACACACACACACACCAGACACAAACATACATAGTCACGCACGCATTAGCCTAGAGCCGCACAAGGTGCAGCAGCAGCAGCAGCTACTAGTTCGTTTTTCTTTTCGTTTTTCACAACGGATGATTATCGGAGAGCTATTATTATTTGCGCCGTGTGCAGCAGCAGCAGCAGCTATCTTGATTTTTGTTAATGACGAACTTATATAGAGTAGTGCGTTTATTGTTGCGCAAATATTTGTCGAGGTATATTTGTAATAAGAGATTTTTTTTCTCTCTCTCGGCGCAAATTTGCATACGGAACGCGAGAGGGATAGTTCTGAAACGGACAATCGAACCGTTATCGAGAGCGCCGATGGAGTTGCTGAAGAATGAGAATTGGTTCTCGAGACTACTTTTTCTCTCGGCGATAAATTCGCAAAGAACGTAGTTTATGATAAGATTAGCGCGGCCAGCTCTCCAACTCGCTAATTAAGTAAATTGATATTGAAATTGTTGTCTCAATAATTCACTTTTATTTATGCAACCGAATGTTATAAACTCGAGACTGTACAAAGTAGGAAAGGATAACGCATTTTCGAACGCAATGCACACACACACACACACACACACACACACACACACACACCACACCCGATAAACGCTTATGGCGAGAGTAGGGAAAGAAAGATATAGATCACGCGTTGTCGACGTAAATAATACTTATACATACATACAGTATAATTTAAAGAAAAGCAACAAAATTATAATCCATGTTATACACAGAGCCGCAAGCCGTGTGTTGTATCCAACGATAATCAGCAACTCTCGGGAAACAAAATGACAAAACTCCGGAGAGCGTATCCATTTCACCATAAGCCTATCCACATCCGAATTCCAGAGTAATAACCCGGCGAGAGAGATCTCGCGGAGCAGATAACGCCCTATACACACACAGAGAGAGAGAGAGAGAGTCATACACTGCAGCGAGTAAAAAGCACAGCTGTAAAAAAGAGAGCCGGCGCAGCACGCATCCTCGTCTCTTTTTCGTATTTCTGGGTTAACTATGCAAGCCCCTACTTCTTCCGCCAACAGCTGATAAGTGGAACGAGCCTTCCGTATACCACTATATTATGTACGTGATGTAGTAGTCGTCGCCGCTTGTGTGCGGCGGTTAAACACACGCCTTCGGAGGAAAAAACTTGGCGACCAAAAAAAAAAAAAAAGTGTCGGGGTGTGGGCCCCCCCTTGAGGGGGCCTGACATAGGAAAACACTAAACGGTCATTTCTCATCGAGTTTTTGTGTCGCTGGATATGCTCGTTTCTCGATATCTTTGATTTATATTGCAACTGCAATGATGTATGTGGATATTTTTTTGCAATTAGCGATTTTTTTGGATTTTGAAGCGACGACAGCTCGGACATGACGCAGCCGTTTGTTATTGTCTACCGGACGGGCCGTTTCCTGAAAAAATATACCGGCCGCCGGTCGAATTCGTTCCGAAATATTATTTCCGGGTGTATTTTTTTCAACCGTTACTCTCTCTATCTCTTTACAAAAAATAAACAATACCGTTATAAAATGAAATATAATAATATAATGAGCTTTTTTACGCAACGATATGTCAATTCAACACAAATAACACACACACACACGCGCGCAATATTTCAAAAGAAGTCGAGCTCTCGAAGTTTTCTAGTCGCAGCTATAGACGGACATGGTCGAAGGGGTTTGGCGGGCGATTGTGCCGACGTATGAGAGTGTGCATGTGTACCTACGTGCAAGTCATAGGTGTGTTATTATGCCATTTCGCCTGAACGACGACGACGACGTCGGCATGTATACCTTTCGTTTCTTCGATTATACTTTTCACTATTTCAGAGCCAAGCAGCAGCAGCAACTTTTCCTCCGCACGCTGCTGCAGCAGACAGAGCTAGAAATCGAAGTCGGCGAGCACAAAAACTTTCATTTCAAAAGTATTTTAATCCATGGGATTCCAATTAAAAAAAAATGAACGCCGCGGAGGAGAGATTAATTCAATTAAAACGCGTCGAATTTCTCGGCGGCGCTGATGAGCGTTTATATATACGATGGCGGATTAATAGATTGTGTATGTAGACCCGGGAATTCAGCTACGCGTATAATTATATTTTCTCCAGCCTTCAAAAACAAAAGGCATTCGAAAACCAAAACTCTAAATGTATAGGTACGCGCAATGATAGATACAGAGAAAGAGAAGAGCAGCAGCAGCAGTAGTAGCTCCTCTATGTGGATCCGGTTCTTCTCCACAGCTCGTCGACGTCCGACCTCGTTCTCTCTCTCTCGCTCGGTTTTAAAAAGAATTCTTTTAAAGGCCACGAGCGACGGCGCAGGAGGTTTAAAGCCGCTCGCGGGGAATGTCACATAGTCCATTGAAGTAAACGTGAATTATTATTGCCCTGTGCGTGCGACTGTGTGCATATGTGTGCTCGCTGCTGCTGGAGAGATATAGAAATGGGATATGAGAGATGAAAAGTCAGCTGAGCTCTGCTACTGCTGTTATAGCTGCAGACCCCTTTTCAGCGCCTTTTTTTTATTTTAATGGCACAATGAGAGGTAATGACGAGGAGGCTACTTATTACTTATATATTGTGTCATCTGCCGAGGAGATTATACGTCCAAACGCGTTTCACGCTGAATTCGGTTTCGGGCCTTTTTCGGCCGCAGAGATCATCATCTGGTGTTTATATTTTGTTTGCATTATATAGAAACACTTGTCACGCGAACGAGCGATAAAACGACGACCTCGTGGAAACAGGAAAATCCTGCAGTACTTCATCACGAGTAAGTATAAGTATATCATAAAAACAGGAGAATAACAGTGGAGAAACCCGGACTCGAGCTGATTTTTCGAGTCGGAGCGAGCGAATGACGAGAACGAGAGATACCAATCAAAGGGTCGAGCTCTTTCAAGTACATATATAATGTATCTCATGTGAAAAATGGCCTTGGGGCAGGAGTAAGAGAGAAAGAGTATATCGATCAAACTCGCGAATTACGCCGTAGGTCGACCACCGGCGCGTTGAATGGAAGGTTTCACGGAGCCGAGGAATGAAAAAAGTCGAGACTTTTTGTAATTGTAACGAGGTCTCTCTAATAATTGCTTTTTGTTGTGCAATTGTGTATGCAGTGTGAGATACAGGGATATACGTGATTTCTTTGCTGCATTTTTTGGGGCCATGTCCTTTGTCGGTGTTTTGCTATACACTCGCACGTCATATTATATAGAATAAGTCAATGATAAAATTTAATATCGACGTGCGAGAGTAGCATAATATATACCTGTTCCAGGAACAACGACGTTAACAACGGTTCACCTACTGCTCTACATAATTTTATCGATTTTCACAGGAAGGACTGTGCGGCTAATGATCCTGACTCACCTGCAGCAACAGCAGCAGCAGCAGCAGCAGCAGAGAAAAGCTATAGCAAAAGCACATGCAAAACCGTCCTGATAAATCATGCGGCAGGAATGAATCAGCTAAATTGCTGCTCGCCCCGCGTGCGTGCAAAGCTCGCAAGCACGCAACCCATTGGTCTATCGATTCGTATAATATGCATGTGTATATATGTATATATACTGCATTTACTGGGCTCTCTTCTCTCTCTGTCTCCCCTTTGCGGATTAAGCAAAATGGCGCAGGCATTGCAGCTTTTCTTCGCGCGCGAATGGATTTACTCTGCTGACTCGCCATTTTGAATATAATGAGCTCTATGTACGTGGTCCCACGGAGGGTGGAGGCGTTGCCGGTAGAATTTTTTTTCCTCGTGTGTTTTTTTTTTGGTCGCGGTTTGCTGCCCGCGCGATAGTTCTGGAATATGCATGAGGCAAAGTACTGCATGGGTTGCAGCAGCAACAGCAGCTACTTGTTTCATGTTGGCTGTATAATCGACGGCCAGGGGTGCCCCGCTCAGTGGATATGAGCCTTGGAGGTTTCGAGCGGAGATGTATTGTGGGTGATAGCGTGGTTGAGTGGGTGGTTTTAGGACTGAGGGAGGGTCAGGATATTTTGGATTGGATGTTGGTGTGAAATTTTTTTTTTATTACTTGATTTATTGATAAGTGATTATAGTATATATGCTGTGAGTTTTTGAAGTAACGCGGAATGTTGCCCGCCAACACTGTATGTGTGCGGGTTTTAATGGATTGGTAATTATTATCGAAATTGTATCGCATTTATACTTAAAATTTGTGGACTATTTAAATGAAGGTTTTGGTGGCTTGTTGCACTAGGATCGAAAGTTAACTCCTTGATGCCCTAATAATTTTTGTATGCACGAAAGTTCAAGAAAAATATTGTCTGACCAAGTAAGATGTAAACCTTGTGAAGTAACGCCAAATGTAGTAAAGAATATTTTTTGCTTAGTGCAGACCGAGTGAAAATTACCCAGTATATGGAACGTGTTTTAACATGAAATTGCCACGCTAATTGTTTGATGTTTGCATTTAAGACTTGCAAACACAATTACCAAAAAAAGAAACCATTTCTTAGCTTGGAAATGCTTTGAGAAAAGATGAAAGTAAAACTAGGATCAATTTCTGTTACAATGTTTAAAGATGATTGTTTTAGAAAATGCATCACTGCATGAAGAAAGAATAAGAACGCGAAACATATTTTCAAGTTTAATCCTTGAAAAGAATAGTTTTCTGTTTTTTTACCCTTTTTGCAATTTTAATCAAATACATTTATGTTTAAATATGAAGAAAATTCGAAGTACCCCAGTACAAATTTTAGCCAAGGACTGAAGAAATTCGATCGGCTACAAAATATGTTTGCACTTGTGAAACAGTAGCTGCTAAGAATACAGAAATTTTGATTCAAAGGCATTTGGATGATCAACTTCAATAAAGCCATAACTACACTCGACCGACACTTCGGGGAATAGGTGTCCGAATGTTGGATTAAAAAAAAAGTTTCTTTCGGTTATCTTCATCTCAATCTTCTGCAACCCGAAACCAGAGACAGTAAGAGAGTAAGGGGCACGTTTATAGACAGACACGTTTTCATGGAAAGGACTTTGAATAAATTTACTTAAAAAGCCAATGCTTGATATGTGGCTATTTAAACATCGTTACATATAGCTCTTCTATATTGCTTCACAATTGAAATAATGCCTACTATTATCTTTTTGAATGAAAAAATTTCTGTCATCACAAAATAATAACATCTTTTTTTAATATAATAAAATTGTCATTGCAACGTATACATGTTTCATTTTAAAAACAATTTTCAACGAATACATTTTCCAATAAAAATTTTTCGAACGTTCTAAAAATACATCACTTTCTTCATTTGCAGTAAACAGAATATTAATAACATCAACACTATACAGTCCAAGGAAAACGTTCACACCCAGACACACACATGCGCAGATCCCTATTGGTAAAAGTTTCTAAGACTATAGAAACAACTCCAGAGTAGCTTATAGCTATATACATCATCAAAACTCATTTCCAACAAAAAGCAAGCCACACACTGCACACATACCGCAGAAAAAATTCGAAAGCTAACAGTCTCTCACCGCAAAACAATAGCCATCGCTTCAGTATCTGAGATCTCCCAATTACCGAATCAACATAATAATAGTAAAAAAAAAAAAGTAGAAATCAGCCTCCACTAATATGTACAAAATATTCCTCATTGTCTCACGCCTCGTGTAACCGGCATCAATCTTCATAAACATAACCATGAATAAATGCAAAATTACCGAGGAATTAATATTTAATAGGGATGCGTGCAGTGTGTTATATACCAGCCTTCACGCTCTGCACCCACACACCTATATACACAGAGAAAGAAAGAGCGACGCCGCAGCGGTGGTAACGGCGTCGGCCGATAACAGATCGCGGGGAACAATTTATCAAGCTTATTTCAGAAGCCGAAGATCATGCGGCGCGCGCTATTAGATCGAAAGGCTACATAAGTGTATATATACGTATATATACGAAAGCTCGGCCGGGCATACCTACATAGCGCGTTACTTGAGGCGGAGCTAAAGTCGAGGTAGTAGGAGAACCAATGCTAGCGTCGATTGGACGATTTCGTGGGAGGAGTCACGAGGTTTCCAGGCTTTGGTCACGCCTACGGCCAATATATATAGTATATATGGGTATAATAGAGAACGATATATTTCGTGCGGTGCATATGCGCGAATTGCGCTTGGAACTGCTACTGCTGCTGCTGCTGCTGGTGGTTATTGTAGAGCGTCGAGTGGCTATGATTGTTTAAATTAATTATCGCTGATGATGTGGTTTTGATTTTTTTTTTTTTTTGCTTTGATTTTATACTCTCTGGAATTTTCTTTTGATGTATATATGTACCATAGAAAAATTGCGTTTACGTGCGAACGATATTATTAATTTGTTATGATTTTTTTTTAAATTATAAACATCATTCGTAATTGCCACGAATTTTTTGGAGTTGCATAACCGTATACAGCTTTTTAATTTTATCGATTGTACATATACCAAATTATTATTATACCAAAGAAAATTTATCAAAATGAATATCCTATAAACCTTTAGAAATCAAACTTCTGTCGATCTCCAGATCGCGAGCAACCTCCAGCTCATATATATTATAATATACAGAATCAAATATCCTCAAAGCAGTAGCAGCACGCGCTGCTCTTTCGAGCAAACAAAAAAAAGAGAGAGAGAGAGAGAGAAAAATATGTGCTCCATACGTGCAGCCGCGGCGCACATATTATATATCCTCCTTTTTTCCAAATAAATACGAGAAACAACTTGTCTCGAGCGAAAGACAGCCTCGTATATACTCGCATATTATAATATACCCGGATTATACATCACGCTATATGGAACTGCAGTAGCAGCAACAGAAGCGATGCCTGCAATTAAGGTAAACTGCAGGAAAAGCCAGCGGCTGCAGATGCAATAAGAAAGAGCTTGATGTGTACAGTCCAAGGTATTAATCCGTGCACGCGCGCGCGCGCGCGCGGTGGTTATATATTATATTTTATATATATATGTATAATGTATATATGATACATCGGTGGTATTTTTCTTATTCTTCGAGAAATTGCTGCGCGAGAGGCATAATGAGCGTCCGGTAATGCGCAGGTAAATTGCCAGTCGATCTTGTCAAACTCGCAATTAGTGGATAATTGCGTTTCTCGCGTTGGCTGAACGACACTCTCGGACTATTTTTGCGCTACAGCCGCAAGCATAAGCGCGGATTATTCCTTTTATATATATAGATAGATATGCGTGTGTGCGCAGTGTGTAATCAGTGATGAGCTGCGCCGAGTCTCTTTATGTAACCAAACAAACATGCCACGCGTTCGTATGTGATATGATATATATATGCTAAAGTATCAGGAGTAGGATGGTGTATCGTTATGGTGGATAATACTGATGTGTGATGGATGGAATTTTGGTTTAAGATTGATATAAGTAAGCCGTGGATAATATATTTCAATTTTTTTTTAATTGATAGTTGATGCGAGAGCTGTGGAGGTGATTCAATTTGTTAGAATTTTTGTTTAGCTGCAGTTCAAAAATGAACGAAATACAATATAATTGCTTGATTATTGATAAAAGTCATTCTTCGGAAATAAAGCCGTTTTATATTTTGATTGTGTATAATATAAAGTTCCTTTAAAAAATCACTCTTTATTTATCTGCGTCGTATTGTCATTGAGCTATATACACGTATATTTAAAACTTTCGTATTATAAAAGCGATATGCGCGTAAATAAAAATCCGACAAACGCGCATCAACGCAAGAATTTCAGTAATAAAGTCATAAAAGTTCCCCAACATCTGCAGCGAAACACATGACAATGTTTGTTATTCATATTAGTAATCGAGTATATATATACAATGTTTATACAGAGATATTCGCTCGCACTCGAACAACTGATCAGCCAATACACATATATAACCATCAAAATCTTTTGTCATCGCATCAGATATTAACTTCAAAAGTATTGAAAAATCAACGATCGCGACAATATAATAATAATCACTCTCGAATTAACACAAAGAATATACCAATTAGATCTGCACATCAATCGCACACCGCCACACGGAATAATATACGGAAGAACAAGTCATACATGCTCGGCTGCTTATCCATATAAGTATACACGCCAAGAGTATATATATATATATCTGACGGATGCAAACGAAGCGTCTATCTATCCAGTTTAGACTACTAGTAGTATATATAGTGTATACACGGAATAGACAGATAGCAAAACGGGTTACAATGGACTATACTCTCCCACCTTCGGCATCACCTGTGCGCATAGCTAATGGCATATAATAAGCCTCGAGAGACTCTCATGCATATGAAAATTCGTGTCTGTGGGTCCGTTAAAAGTCTTATCCCGGAATAGATCTATCGGCCGCATACACACACACAACCCTTTTATATATATGCGTCGCTGCAGCGGCGGCGGCGGCGGCGGCCAAGTCTCGCTTTTGTCTATTATGTGTTCTCTAGAGCGTTGAGCCTAATAGGCGTTTTTCTTTGACCGAAATGCGCTGCTGCAGCGCATATAACGTCTGTGTCGCTGAACTTTGCGCGAAGATATGCGGAGATGTATATATTTGCATAGAATCGAGGATAGTTTGACTAGCGGTACATTAGTCGCGGATGTGAAGATAGGAGGATAAGTATATATATACATATACATATACCTGTGTTTAAGTGATGAATTATTAGGAGATGACGGCTAATGTACTGATGACGGGTGGATTGGTTTATACCGTTGCGATAAGAGGAGAGGGATATGTAGGATGTGGAGCGAGAGTTTTGAGACGAGATTTCAAGTTTTGATATGAAATGGTTTTTTATTACAGCGTAAAAGATTGTTACTATATATAGGAGGAGGAGGACCGAAAGAAATTTTGAACTTTGCAGAGTTAGACATATTAGGTATATACTTTACTGCTCATATTCATGAGTTTTTTTTTTTTCATTGATTCTGGTTTTTTTGTTTGTGTCTATATTTGTGATTTTGCGTGTCGTTATAAAAGTAAACTTAAGTACTAACTTAAATTATATATAGCCGTTTGTTTCAATCGTAGAAACTTGGCTAGTTTTCCTGTAAGTAAAACTTTTCCGAGAGAGCATAAATAATGATAGAGCTTTCCTTTGAAACATCTCATAACTAAGCTTCATTTTCGCCTTTATCTTTAATTATATCTAAATAAATTTTTGAGCATACAAAGGCACGTTTCTCACCCTGGTAAAAATGTTAATGCTATATTGGTTAATTATTGGCTAATTTTAGAGTTAAAAACGTCACACTGGCATTATTACGTTGTAAGAACATATTCTAATGTCAATAATTGATATACTTTTGTTAATTATAGATACTTTTAATAAGGTTTTAATATTTGACCGAAAAACCATCCATTTGATTAACACGCTAACCAACGAATATATGGTTAATTTTCTACCAGAGCAGGTAAACAATAAAATCAAGCATCAATACAATAATATTGTACACGATGAAATTCCATTCGAAAACAAAACATTCATAAATAATAATTGCACCCAAACGCCTCACCCTTTGTCTTCAAAAAGCCGCACTCGTGCACACCATCTAATCCATCATTTCCCCAAAAGGATGATCATCATCCCTAATCCATCTCCACCATCTCGCACATATTATCCTCTCTCTCTCTCTCCTTCACTCTCTCTCTTCTTCGACAAATTGGCGGTTCCCGTACACACACATACCTACATCCGTGTTTCCGCAAAGCCAAACAGCAGCCGCGCAAATTACTATAATAGACATACACACATCCCCTGCAAAAATTTTAGCCGCGAAAAAACAAAATCCCGAAAACCACACACACACACAACACTTCCAAGATATACAACAGCCCCTAGATAAAGCCTTCCAACCCGTAATTAGCCGTATACCGACAACTGCGCCGGTAGTCCTCAAACACATACACATACACATCGGACACACCACAGAGAGTTAAAAGCGGAGAAGAATAATGCACTGTCGTCGCGGGCATTCATCTCTCGCACACACATATACACAGCTGCAGCAC
>UCQR01098292.1:0-12137 GCA_900474235.1 Cecidostiba semifascia | reverse complement strand
CTTGCAACGTTCACTTGAGGTCCTCCTCGAGCAGTTCATCGATCTGGCCGTCGTCCCAGTCGTCTTTGGTTGTCGCAGACTTCGCCTGACCTGGTACCACCTCGTAGTCTTTCAGCTCGGCTTCCAGCTCACGCTCCCAATCTTCTTCTGCGGGGAAGAGACACACCGCGTCTTGTAAGACAGAGGACCGATTCGGGGGGGTATGTGGTGCGAGTTAAAGGAATGACGCCTTTTTTTTTATTGTTAGGGGAGTGCAATCATATGCGTGAGTTGTATATTCAGCTGTGCCAGCGTGTGTTGTTCTTTTCTTTGAGGATTGTATACGTATGAATTTATATGGTGCTTGTTAATTTGTGTAGGTGTGTGTGTGTGTGTGTGTTGATTTTATAATAGAGAGGCTGGATAATAATAATAATAAAAAAAAATTCGGGCGAATTTAGAAAAACGCGTGTACAAGCAGCTTTGCCAACGAAATACATTTTGTTATATACGCAGGTTATATGCTATATAGCTTTCATATAATATATTATTACAATATATATATATAATAACGCTATTAATATAGGTGTGATAATAATTTCATCAGTATTATCGTTTGCTAACAAACTGTTATCGTATTATTATATTGCAGTGTACCGTCTATAATATTTGTTTGCACTATATACTTTGAGCTCTTCCACTCACTCTCTTCAATGCACGCAAATATGTACACAAGGCGTGGGCACATAAGTCTATGCATGTTTAAGAGTAACAGTATGTATACACAACAGTATTACATATATACTATATTATATATATATAGATTCATCTCTTTTCTCGTGAGTATTATTATACTGTGTCATGTCAGTGTGTTGGTGTCTTGTTATGGGCGACGGAGGAGGAAACCAAAAAAACTAAACAGAGATAAAAAAAACAGGGATGGCAAAATGAGAGATATATGACGATGCAGTTTTAATGGAGATAGCTTTTTCTTTTCATCGAGTGTATATATGTATATATATACAGCTTTTTGTTACACACTGATTATAAGCATAATACAAATTGAAGGAAAATTGTATTTATATAATATTATATGTCCAGCGATTTTCCATCATTGCGCCTTTCGCGAAAAAAAAAAATTCTCTATCCAGTCAAACCTCCCGCTCTTTCTCTAATTACATTGTTTGTTTGTTTTTTTTTTTCACACAGCGTCCTTTTGGAAAAAATTAATAAAGGCTCGAAAACGAAAACAAACTCTCGGCGTGTATCCGACCTATACAAGCTTTGCGTTGTTGTTATCAATCATTTGACGCGTGAGACACGACTATATTTTGTTTTTCTCTTAAGAATTCTTTTCTAACTTTACTTCTTGTATATATAATAATTTAAGATATAATATAATAATACAATATAATACGCAGTTTAAGATCCAACAGTGTGAGGATCCGTTACTGATAATTGACTGTTCGATCAAAATATGTCTATAGCAAAGTTCGCGCGCGGCTCGACTTTGCATACATTTCTGTAAAATCTTTTGGAACGATATTTTATGCTAACGCACAAAAGCTAATTAATTTCTTGTTTTTTTTTCTTCATCATCTTTCAATACCAATTCATCAACAACCGACTAACATCAATACGATCCTCACGGGGCTTTATAGAACGACTTTGACGAAAGGAAGCTGGTGTCTGTGTGTGTATATTATAAATAGGTGAAATTTTCGTTCCTTTTTCCAACGATATAATATCCTGTGCAACTCCCTCCCTCTTTTTTGTTATTATTCTCATCCGCTCGTGATATAGAAAAAGACTGTGTTACACACCGCAGGCGCGCACGTATTTTTTTTATTTATTATTATCACCTATATGTATGCACTTAGTTGAATTTTGAAAGTTTCCCGCGCGACGATATAGGGAGAGACACCGTTTTTCTTTCTTTGTCTCTCGCCGTTTTGCTGTTGTATTATACGCGCGCGCGTGAAAACCCAAAGTCTACAAGTTTTTTTTTAGTCGAATCGAGAAAAAAATCACCGCATTGCCGGAAGACCTGCGGTATTACAATATGGCATGTTTATCTCCGTACAACACACGTATTGTCATTCAACGAATTTATTCTTTATTATAATGTAGTTCTTTAATAGGTACTTAGGTATATACTTAGATGTAAGATTTTTCATTTATTTCTTTTTTTTTTCACTTCACTTTAGACGTAATGTTTTAATCTTTGCTTTTATATTTTTAATTTTATATCTTTTATCTTTATATAGTTTAGTTGCCATTTTTTTTTTGTCACTTTGTGTGTTGTTTTACTCGCTTGTCCCGGTGCTTTGTTTTTGCTTTCCTTCATTGAAATCGTGTACGTAGCTCAAAGTTTTACATATAGATATATGCTCAACCATTCTCGCGATGTAATTTATAACTTTTACAACACGAAGAGAATATTTTTGTTTTGTTTAAAGAGCGACGAGGTATTAGTTTGTTTAAGTACTTCTTTTTAAATATAATTTTTTTTTTATTTACGTTATCTTTAATAAATGACGAAGACAGACAGACGACAGACAGACGAACAGACATTAGTTAGATATCGGTTGAAACATATCATCGGCATCGATGTTTTATTTATTTTTGCTTTCAAACTTCATCGCCACAACTTTCTTCTTCGTCTATATACGATCATATTTTGTTTATTTCGTTTGAAAACCGTTTTATTTATTTATTTATTTTTTTTTTTGCGAAAATCGTACGGAGGATCGAGCGAATCGCGCTCGAGCAAAATCATATATAATCGCGAGAAGAAAAAGACCTCTTCATTTTGTCCGTATGCATATTCTCTTTTTTTTTTGTATGTACACAGCGCGAAAGAATCGAGTTTAAAACTATAACATTGTCGCTTATCTCTTTCACGTTATATACTTCCGCTCTCTCTTGTCTTCCGACTTCTTCTTTTTTTTTAACGCTTTCTCTTTTATAATCGGCAGTGCTATACAAGGATGCGTGATTTTCATATACGTTAGGTACATTTTTTTTTTTTTAAATGGCTTGTCCCTTTGAAAGATACGTGTATGTACATGTTATACAGCACAAGGTTATTGATTCCTTGATACTTTGAGCGCGAGTCGACGATTTTCCGGACGATTGTTTTCTCTGAACTCATTCTCTCTCGTATTTTCTCCTCTAGTTAATGATTTTTTGTTTCTCGTGATAGCTTTATATGACGATGGAATCTTACGTGTTCTTTTTTTTTACAGATACAATGTTAGCGGCATTTTTCACGAACACAAAATATTCAAGTGTACTCGTCTAATTACATTAAACCTATATTTATATACTTGTTTTATCGTTACAATTATCTTACTGTAAAACATGGTTTCATCATAGATATATATATAGATAAACAACGGAGATCCTTTATAAATTACTTATATATCGACAAACAATAAATGAAAAATGCACATTAAATGCTCAAGGCAATAGTCGTTCTTAACTTGAAACTATATATATATATATATAAATATTCATGGAATTTCGACTGCTATGTCAATTATAAGAATACTGAATAAACATGTATGTAAAATGCTTATACTCCGTAAGCTACAACAAGATGAACTAAATCGATATAAAATCGATACTTCCATTGTCACATAGAATCACTATATAATCGTTTGTTTCTTTGTTTCTTTTAATCTCTAAACTTTTGACTTTTGACCGATTTCAAAATGGTTCAACGCCCCGCAACCGACTAAGCTTCTTATAATCTCACGTTTTATATTTGCCCACTGATACCGCGAAACACGGTATCTTAATATGTTTTTCCCTTAATATGCTTTCGACATTAGAAGAAATGAGTGCACATATGTGACATCGATATACGAGCTATCGAGATTAAGAGTCATGAAAACGAGATGATGAGCGATGGATGAGAAAACGGAAAAGAAAAACGACGTGTGTTCTTGGTGCGGAGGTCGGCTAAAGAGACACTGTCGGCTGTTCTTTCTTATTTATTATTATATTTTTTTGTTCTTTTATTTTCTCTAGCTTCGTTATTCCCTTCGAGTATGTACGCATCGCTCGCTTTCCGCTTATTTGTTTTTTTTTCTTTTCGCTGTTCTCCTCTTAATACATCTCTGTGTTCTATTCTCGTAAAACTCTCTCGCAAAAATTCAGCTTTTTAGTCGCTTATCGCATATGTATATATAATTTCATAATTTCTTTAGCTGTAGTTTTTTTTTTTTGTTCTGTTGTTGTCGCTAATCCGGGGATATATTCATAATATTTATAATACTTCAACAGAAAGATATAAGAAGGGGGAGTGTGCTAGTGCTCTGGGTAAATGGTAACACGGGGAACGAATTCTCCTCTTCTTTTAGGCTGTTGACAAAATAGAATGAAAAATCAAACGTTTAGAATACATAATCATCAGGAGACATTCGACGTTGTGTAGATTTGTTTGTTTAAAAAAAAATCAGAGGTGAGCGCTTGAGTAAAATTTTACTTATCAGAATGATTTGTGTAGAATAAAAATATTTCAATTGTTTTGTTGGCGAATCGATGATATAATTAATGATATAATGACTTTATTTTCAACTATATATACTTGAAATAAAAAGCTTCAATTAATTAATTAGGCTATTATCGGTTACGAAACAAGAAAAATGCTCACCTCTTTAAAAGTAAAAAGTAGTAGAGTATAATGGTGTCTCGTGTTCTCAATTAACCAAGTGAAAACAAAGATAAACACAGTCAACTCCTGTTCTTCTTGTCTCAATCAAACGCCATCTCAAAAGAATATAATAAACGATAGACATTCGCGTGTATGAAAAAGAGCTAATTAATACAGTTTCGCTAAGGTGCAATGAATGAAAAAGCGTCTAGGCAGAGTCTCAAAAGCAAGATAACGTCGATAATGTAACATAGAGGATATAATTTGTATATCAATTACTCTCTGATCAACTAAAAACAAAAAAAAAAGAGTATAGTATATAACAAGGGAAACAAGACAACGACACTCTGGTTCATCAATGATACCAGTATATTTAGTGTGAGTATATAAATGTGATGATGATGACGACACTATAGCTCTCGAGATCATTCTTAACACGAAGGCAAGGAGAAAAAACATCGACTATATATGGGAGTGTGAGTAGCTTGTGTTGATAATCGTGATCATTTTATCGAGCTTACTTACAGGATTTTGCGTGGGAGTCAAATTTTTTCAGTTGGACAGACATGTTAGTAATACTCACGAGCGTGCCACGCAGTTGCCATAGTAGCTTCGCTGCGTATATATTTTTTTTCTCTTTCGTTTTTCCTTTTTCTATCGACGTTTCGCTGATGCATTTATAAAAGCTTACTCGATATTTTTTTTTTTCAACTCCATTCAATTCGATCTATTTTTCCAAGGAAACGTATCAATAAAGCCTGATCGAGATTTACTTCCGAAGCTTGAAAATCTCAAAGCACCAGCGAATCGACCTCAGTACCTCCGAAAAAGGAAGAACTCGGGCATCAAGAGCCAGCGGTCTCCCGAGAGACACCGCCATACTGACCTTTGCTCTGCACGGTAAGTTTGCTCACGGCCTCCTTGACCTGCTGCACCTCTGCCTCGGACTCGTCCTTCGTGGTCGGCGCGGCAGACTTCCTTCCCTCTTGCTCGGACTTTGTGGCTCCAGCTGCTCGTGTAATACAAGACAACAACACTCACTACGACTAACTACTGCGGGCTGCTGGTGTATATATAGTGATGAAAAGGTCAACTGCTGTGCGTTGCGTACGTCGTTATGTCGTAAAGAGGGCTCTATATTTACAGGAGGGGCACGACGTGTGTAATGACAGGCTATACGGAGGCGATTACAGGCTCGTCGAATGAGCTCTACATCACACTATAGGGCTGCATGTGTGTGTTTATATATAAATGCAGTGACTGTATACATGCTAATATGGGCGCGTTTCGGTCTGTTGTTTTGTTTGTTGTATAATGTCGTGAAGAATACATGCTGCATCGAGGAATCGAGATCTTTTAGATTAACGTTTAATTTATAATACAAGATCTCGAATCTTGGACGAGCTTGGGGGAAGTCTCATATATGTACAAGTCTCTCGCTCAATCACAATCGAAATAATAAAGAAACCAAAAGAAGCACAGCAACAGACAGTGCTCAGAATTATTCAAACTACCATAATACACTACAAAAAAATATGAAGATAATAACAGATGGCTTGTATAGAGTACCGTATATATGTACAATACATGAAAGTGTAATAGTGTCTCTAAGATGCGCCGATGTATAATTAATAATATAAAAAGTTGCGATGCGAGCTCGATGCATGTAACACACATAGAGAGAGAGTGAGAATATCATATAACTGGGAATTGATTGTGTCTGAGCTACAAGTCATGGCTCTCCTCTTCAGCCTGAACATCACAGACGCGCGTGTACGGGCCTAGTGTTTACCTTGGGTGTGGTCTACGCTGTCGCTCGATGCGAGCTGGCTGGGATTGCTTTCCGTCGACTGGTTGGCCATTGCGTTGAGTTCGTGGCTCTGGCGCAGCAGGGACACCCGGTAGAAGTAGTTGCGCCAGAAGTTCTCCTCCGATATTCTGTGGACAAAGAGAGCAGAGAAAGCTTGTCAGCGACAGGGTGAACGTTTAGATGACACCTCTATGTGTTTGCTCGAGTGAATTGTACCGGATGTGTATGTCTTCGAGTTGAATTTCGAAATATTTTTTATTCGTATAGAAAAAAAAAAACAAATTAAATCCGTCATATTCTACAGAGTCGCTTGAAGGTATATTGTTTTGATTCGATTAATTAGAAGCATGAAAAGAGAAGCAATTAACTTTCTTCTTTTTATGGCAAACCGATGCAGCAGCCGGGAGTAAAAAAGAAATGCTTTTCCACTTTACAGCTTCTATTTCCTGCTTTATAGCTGCGACTCCGTCGCCGTCTATTACTTCTCCTTTTGTTTCCCTCAGCTGCGCGCTGAATTTAATTATTACTCTCTTCGGGAAAAAAAATGATTGAAGAAAGAAGAAAAATAAGTGGTGCCTTCTGACGCCTGAGAAACCTTTATGCAATCGACAAACAATAACATAATCGACACTTACACTTTGGGGACCAGTTCGAACCTCATGGTCTCGAGATTAGGATCTAAGGCTAGTGTTGCTTGTGCCATCGGCTGAACGGCCTCGAAGTCCCAGGCAAAGTCGACTCCTGGTGGCGGTGCTCTCACAAAGTTACGTCGATCCTGTGAAACGCAAAGCACGTATGTGAGTATATAATATAATACGACGATATTAAACGCGCTAAATTTTCCCTGGGATTTCAGCGAGGAAAATTAATCGACTGGCTTTACGATCTCCATATTCTGGCTTGCATATATGTGCGCCGTTATATCGCGAAACTCAATTCTCGCATGATTGAAACTTATGTCGTGATTCGGTTTTAGTTTGCTTTTCATTACGCCCTGTTATGGTCTTTTGCGAAGAGAAAACGAGCTTACCCGCGCGATGAGGTTCTTTTTTTTTTATGTTTTTGTAAAATCGTTGTGTATTTATTAAAAGCTTTTCGTACGATATTTTGGGATAAGCTATAATAAAATACCAATTATCGCTTGTATATTGTCAGCGTAAATCAGAGAAAGCTCACATAATAACCGACGAGGGTATAAATCATAGCTCGAAATCCATGTGGATTTTCAAAATTCGCAAGAGCGAATATACGAGAATCCATTCACGCCATTCAATTCGCGTATGAAAAACACACGCGCATTTCGTATATTTACATATGAAAAGGCTTGGAGCAAAATCAATTATAACATCTCTTTCGGCTTTGATTCCTCGTTTGTCGCTTTATCCAGAGCTGATTATGTACTTACACTAAAAAAAAAAAATGTTAAAACGTACGTTTTTATAACACTACAAAAAGCTTTATTGACTATAACCGACTATCGGTCACTCTATCACGATTAAAGTTTGGTCACCGATCTACGATCATACAATAAAATAATAAATAAAAAAAAACTCACGGTCGAGAGGGCCAAGCACTCCTCGCGCAGAGCATCCTCGTTGGGCGCGCCGACCCACGGCGCAACCGCCTCGCCCTTCTCACCCGGTTTACCCGCGATAAACGCCTCCTGTTCCTTGTTCAGCTCGGCTATCAGTCTCTGAAATCGAAAATACATTATATTAGTCGTATATTCGTTGATTTGACTTTATCGTTTAATATAAGCTGCGCATGCGGGCTGAAATCGAGACTTAAAATATCGCGACCTTGGAAGAAATTTTTATATTGTAACGTCAGGTATGATAACGATTTTTTAAAATCATTATTCATAATGGAAACGTCGCAAATGGATTAAGAGATATAGATGTAGTCAATTCTTATCGGCGTAAATCACTTAATTATTATCAACCTTGTGTATATCCACACACGGAATTAGAATTTATACATACCTATTATATACATCGCGTATATAAAAGAGAATGACTTATATATGCAGACACTGCGCGCAATGCATTTAAATAATAAAAGACAGTTTCCCATTGTTGGAGCGAACAGGAACGAAACGGTACACACTATCTCGCTTCAGCTGATAAGTGGAAATCCGATTTCGAATTGTCACGGTTTATTTGCTGTTCGGAACTTTGATTAGTTTCTAGGCAACATATATAGTCTATATAGTTCGCATACTAAAGCGAGAGAAGCTTCAAGACGCATCTTCGCAGTCGAGAGAATAGTATACAGTATAGTCGTCGAGATTATATCATATATATATATATACATATATAGTTCTCAGCGCTAAACTGATGTTCTCGTTTTCTTTTAGAGTCGCAAAACTCGTATCCCTCACAATAAACGTCCGCGTGCGTTAATGGGACTATATACTACATGTGCGTCGCCCACTTTCTGGATGAGGTCGAGAGTCCAAATTGTAAAAGATTGAAAAAAAAAGAAAGTTTTTACCATGTAAAACTACACGTGACACGTTGAATAACGAAATTTGAGTGTCGACGAATAGGTATACATGCTGGCTGATATATGTATATATTCGTCAAAGGTCTCAAATTCGATTGAACGCGTTTGTTGGTCCGGCAAACGCAATAACGCGGTTGGAAATTTTTACTCGTGTATACTCTCTCTCTCTCTCTCTCTCTCTCTCTCTGCAAAGATTGAAATAACTCGGCTATTTTTAATATATTCAAATGGGAAAAAACCTACTGACCTTTTCTCAATTTTTCCAAAGTATATACATTGGTTCTCGACTCAGTATTATAATATGCAAGAATTACGTAAATGGATTTTATTTTATTTTTTTTTTCTTGTATACAGTATAAACCAAAAAGTTCCCTTTTATCCGGGAGCTATACATCATCATTACAGATCGGAATACGATGGCACACGTGTCTGAAGTAAGTATATAAGCGCCGCAGTAGTATATATCAGTCAATAAAATCGAGTCACATCATCCCTATTGTATTTTAAAGTCGATGTATACTATATGTATATATATGCGTCCTAAAAATACGCGCCTCGGGTTATATTCCTCCACACACACACACACAGAGAGTTGAAGCAAAACAAGAATCGCCGAGGATCAACGTACCGCCGGTTGCAATAAAAATAGAAATTTCCTTCGGAGAATTGTGTAGTAGCGCACATATAACATTGATCGGCGAAATCGAATCTAAGAGAGATGATGACGCAACGCGCTGTGGATTTTCATTCTGATATGCTGTATCCATCACGGTATACATATAAAAGCTCTCTCATTCTCCCTTCACAGTCGGCTTTTCTTTCTGATCGCGATATTTTTTTTTTTTATCGAATTTTATGTAATTTATCGATATTTTTCTTTTTAGGTATTATAAAAAAAGGTTTATTTAATGTATAGGCGTGTCTCTTCTTTCTTAATATCGAGACGACGTCGGTTTGATTTTTTTTTATCCTATATCTCGTGTGTATTACGGCTCCATTATAAAGTAAATCGTATTTTATTAAGCTGTTTTTAAAGCTTCAACGGTTTGCCACCCTGTGGGGGAAGAAGATATTGTCATCGCGACGACGACGTGCGGAGCTGCTGCATTTTCTATCCAAGATGAATTATTTATCGGCTCCTATTTCAAGTGTAGCATTTCTCTCGATTCTTTGTCGCATCATATATATGTATGCAGCCTTAATAATACATCTCTATACTCATATTTTTCAAAGCATATACAAATCTCAAGTATACTACGTTAATAAAAAAATGGTCTCAAAAATTACTCTAGTAATCTTCCTTTCGCGTTATACATATACCACATTATTATTATTTCCTCGTCATCAGTTCCCCTCCATCGGAGAGTAAACACCGCGAGGAAAATCGTCGCGCAAGAATACAAGCATCAGAGAGAGAACAAATCATATAAAAAGCGACAATCGTCGTCATCGATTGCGAGTTTAACCCAGTTCGCCGATAATAATCGCGAAAGAAAAAAAAAATAAGAAAAAACAAGTATAGAAGTGCGTGGCGTATACGTAATAGAGCTTACCTGACGCACGTCCTCCTCAATCTGCATCTGCGGGTGACGAAGAAAAGTCGTCGTGATTATTATTCTCGCCAACCGCGAGGTGGTATAGATATATACGTTGAGAAAGAGGGAAATGCGCGCGACGGCTGTTATATGTCCTTGGGGACTTATTTGCCGGGAGATTTCATTTGGACGGCTGATGAAAATATTGGATGACGGATGTCGAGGGGAAGAGTTTCTCTCTCTCTCGAGCTTGGAGCTTTTAAAGCGCAGAGGGGAAGAAATGAGCTGTTGCATAAGACTAGCGCGAGCTTTCTATGCGCGAATATATTGCGATTGGGATTATTATAAGCTTTATAGGACTTTTTTCCCCTGGTTTTATAAGGGCTCGAGATATATGGAGTATTGATGGTCGATATGCTTTGATTAGATTCTGGGGGTAAAGAGCTTGAAGGAAATTATTTAACTTTATATTAAAATTCACTCAAACTAAACTCGTCAACTATATACTTTTCAATATAGAATCCCACAACGAAACAATTCCATTGAAATATTCATTCCCCATCACTATACATATACACACAGAAAATCCAATCAATTTCCCGCCAAAAGTCAGCCTCTCGTAAAGCAATTAGTTAAAAGAAAAAAAAAAGCGCAATATAACAGAGCATCAGCGCACGTGCGGCCTGCATATCCAAGTAGAACAGCACCGAGTCCGGTCAGACACGTCCACTGTACACATATATCCAAGGCGTATTCGCGCCGCGCGGCGTGAATTCATAAACTTTAATCGCTTACAGTTGGATCTTCTTTGCAATTCTTTCTTACTACATACTGATGTGTGTGTGTCTAGCTCTGTATACGTGTATACATACACAGATATACAATAGAGGAAAATAGCCTTAGAAATAGAAAAAAAACAGCAGCGCGTATATGCTAATGAGCCGGGTTAAACCCGGGCGAGCTCATCTCTCGTGGAAACAACGGGGAGAGGATATATAACTCGAGCGCAAACTTTAAATGGAGAGCTCTTATATTAGCAGTTGCAGCTGTGCATCGATGCCGAGAGTTATTTTCGACTTTTAACGGAATCTTCGTTAACGGCTTTTGCATTGAAATTAAGAGCAACGACGACATTTCAATATAGTATACTAAAAAAATTGCGAAACATTAGTTTAGATAAAAGAGATAGTATAATAAAGCTCGTTTGTATTATAGCAGATCAAAAAACATATAACGACGGCGCAGTATTTTATATACTCAGCAGTATTTATCAATCTCGGAAAGGAATAATTGAATTTATTGGTATATAACGAACAGTTAATTGAGATGTAATATATTTTTTATTATTATATATCTCGACGTTTCGGCCAACGTAAACAAAAACATTGTAGTGGCTCTCTTCAGGAGAACAATATAATTCCTATAAAATATAAAATATTGTTTTATATAATTTATCGAAACATATTTTTGCACGTGGTTCGTTGTGATTTACTTATAAGATTTATATAAATCAAAACAATGATAAAATATATTGTCAATAGAGATATTTTTATAACTTCTTGTTTACTTTTTATAAATATTTTTTTCATTGTCTAACGTGTTAAAGCTATATCAGTCACAGCCATGTATGTATGACGCAGTATAGTGT
>UCQR01098291.1:0-19156 GCA_900474235.1 Cecidostiba semifascia | reverse complement strand
CTCTTGATGTCTTTTAAGAAGCGCTGTAACAATTTGGTTGCGAAATCCATGATATATGCAGGCGAAAGCGTAATCAAAATGCGGCAGTTCGACTGACAATGGGCTAATTACAAAGAGACGCGCTAAGTGCCGGAGTTGACTAGCTGCAAACGTCAGATTTAAGCGAAAACGAATGGTCGGTCAGAAGCGCGAAAAAAGAGGAAGCGCAGGAGCTGGGCGATGAGGATGATTTAGTGGCAATTTACAAAATTGGCTATGAATCTCGTGTTATTGAGAAGAAGCCAAACCAAGCTAACCAACCGTAGTCTATGACGGTAAAGCATTGAAACTTTCCATGTTTTTATGTATCGTACAGTTCGACGTGTGTGTTGGAGCATCAAAATTTCATATGTACCGTCGACGATAATATTTCATATGGCAGATCCTCGGCGCTTCTTGAAGGGATTAAAACTTGCGACGCGAGCGATTATTTATTTACCTTTTAAGCCTGCGAGTGCTCGATTCAGAGCCACGCTCTACCATAATAAAGGATAGTCAATCATTCAAAGACATCGGCTTGTCGAGTACCTAATAATAGCGCGCATCGAAATCAACATGACCTCCCTCGAATAGCCGCATCATATCTATTACCCACTTGAAATCCCGCAGACGAGCGAAGAAGACTATATATAATATACGTGTGCAAGTATATTATATAATATTATATAACAGGAAAAACACCGTAAAAAGATACGTCTACCAACACACAAGATTCCCCTCTCTCTCTCGCTTCGTCGGGATTATCGAACGGCGAAAGCCATGCTGCTGCTTCTGCGAGGGACGCTCTGCACTGCACAGCACAGGGGAGAGCGCACAACACACCCCCGCACACGCAAGCGCGCGCGCGCGCGAAAAACCGGGGAAAGCGGCGACCCTATGGAAACCGGCCGCCACGAATAGCGTACACACAGCAACAAAGACGCGGGGCTCTTTTTCACCTTCGCGGTCTCACAGTGCCGCGATCCTTTTTTCTGATGGATGTCGAATCGCGGACTATATCGAGCGGTCGAGGCGTGACGTCTCTCCAGGTACCTTATACACACGGGACGAGCTCCCGCACCAGGAGACGGATGTGCCACAAGTGTTGGCGCGCAAAACAGAAGAGAGATTGCGAGATGTGTATACTCACGGCGAAGATGAGATTGAAGAGGAATAGCAGGTACTTGACGCAGGCCATGCCGCCGGACACCATCTTCGTGCAGTGGCTTTTATCTTATCTCGTGAATCGGTGGAAAAAAAGGAACTCCTTGTTCTGTATAAGGACACAGACACTTCGCAAGAACCTCTCGGATTATCGACAGGCGCACTTAGTAGGTGTAGGTACTCACTGCTTCGCGACAGAACTTTGCGAAAATTGAGGTGACGCGCGCACAGACACACCGACTGACTCTCCGGCTGCTACTACTGCGGCTCGCTCGCGCTCTATGCATCCAACATATACAGAGCTCTCTCTCTCTCTCTCTCTCGAGCCGCCGTCGACGCTAGCGCCGTCCCTCTCTTTTCGCGAAATAATCGCGCGCGTCCCTTTCTCTCCGATGCAGTCGTTGTATACCTATAGGTACCTAGAAACAGAGACAGGCGCGCCCCTACTGCGTCCGTTCCCCCTCTCCTCACCATCGTACACATCGGGAGAGCTATAGCCGCGGCCCTTTCTGCGCCCGTGTGGTTGTAATGTAAGTTCTGTAATTCTGTTTTTGTTTTCCATCCATGCGCTGTTGCAACCGCGTATAGTACAGACCCTCGTAACTCTCGTAAGTAGTACGTTTTTCCTGCGACTGACGGATTGACCGACACCGCCGCTGCAAGATGCAACTGTCCTATTTTTCTTTTATACCTATAGGTATACACGCCGTGCCGAAGTATCTGCGAATAAATACTCGGACCATTACTTATAGATCAGTCGATTCTTTCAAACAACGCAAGAAAATCCTCTTGGGTGAGTGTGCTTTGGTATGTATATAGGTACGTAAGTATGTACGGTGTCTATTTTGTTCTTTTTAAGCTAGAGTGAATATAATGTATAGCTATGAGCCTCGAGGGAGCACTTGCAGAGCTGCCGGGGTGGATTATTAGGGACATGTGTAATCTAATCCTAAGCTGAGCCTAGAAGAATATACTTATAGTTATACCTGAAACTATTGTAACGCGTTCGAAGTACCAAATAAATCAATTTTCGTTCTCTGTTTACAATACTGGTCGTTGACTCTTTGCTAGCTGATGCGCGAGAGTATATATGCAAGCAAGGATCGAATGCGAACACGTCGCGTGCAAATGTATAAAAGTGATTTACGCTCATACATCGGCGCGCCCATTCGCCAATTTCAGACATTTTGTCCGACATGTTATTATATTAATAGTATGTACATAATTGCTCGATCCCGCTGCCTTATACCCCGCATTCGACTAATTATGCAAACTATGCTTAAATTTCTATGTAGACGATAAACCAAGCCTTAAACTACTGTCAATCGATAGAAAATCGTCCTCTTGCCGCAAAGCAAAGTGGCCAAACGTGCCTTTCCGGCAGCAGCTTCGTCACTGTAAGAGAATCTTGTGTAAAAGAGCCGCATCACTCGTCCATCTCCGCGCTTGAAGCTTTCGCATAGTGTAGTATATAATAAAGGAAGATGCCAGGCAGGTTCGCGCGTCTAGACGTCGCCAATGCGTACTTATATCGGGGCGCACCCATAGTGCCGACCACCCTTTCGCTGTGTCCTTCTCTTGGCGGCGCGTCGCCCGTCCGATGCTGCATTCGATTTATTTCCACTGATGCGCTAACAGCTTATTCTTCTCTTGTTTCATGATGCTCAAAGGTGCTTTGCGCTTGCTATTTTGTTTTGGTTTTTCTTTTTCGTAGACATCCAGAAAGAGCTGAAACTACTGTCGTCTTAAAACAGTATTTGCAAACAATTGAAAATTGCATTAACGTTCATCAAAGCTTCTCAAAGAGACTAGAGAAGCACATCTATTATATTATCGATCTTTCACGAAGTTTACTCGCTTTATTTTTGACAATAATCTATTAAACAAACTAAACAATCCTAAATGTCAACAAAATTCCATAGCAGTTTCGTGCTCCGAAAAATTGCTCACGAGTATGCCCGTAATTTTGCAGACGGGGAAAGCTTTTCTGAGTCAACTCAGACGAGAGCTTTCGTCGAGAAAGTTATACACACACACATACATGCATAATTTTAAAGTCTTCGTTGGGAGACGCGAAAATACAATGGTATCTCGAGAATTTCGCCGTAATGACAGTCACCGACAAAGAATGTTCGTTATGAGCGTAGACGCGTATCTTTTTCTCGTCGATCGCTTGCACAGCGCAAAAATTTTGTTCTACAAGCGATGTGTACGATAGTACAAATTAACTATAATTATATTTGGATTCGATGAATATTCCGAATTTTCAGTTTCAACGTCAGTTTGGCACGAAAACAAAAAAATCAAATAATAATGTTCCAGAATGAAGGGTGAAATCTGCAAAGTGAAACTGATGGCTCGGAGCATCAAGGATTAATTAAAAAACTTAATGATGTTTATTAAAAGTTTATTATTATTGTATATAACGATCGAGAATTTCCGCAAGTAAAGTACTCCATTGTTTGATGCCCTTACAACAAAAGAAACCCTGATGAGCTAGAGTTTTTAATAAAAGTGCGTACCTATAGCCGTGTTCTTTGTGTCTAAGAAAGCGAGCGAATATTTAAAAATGCAAACTCAAATAGATATCTCCCGGTAGCACAAGTCACGTATGCCACTAAACTGGCTGTTCGCAACTTTTGTAAAGCGATTTGTATAAAAATCGATGTATAAATTCAATATATTGCTGTAATCTGATTAAACCCTCGAAATTCGGTTGGAAACCCTGTACAAATTGAATTTTGCTCTTACAGTCCATATAGTTGAAAGTTTTAATTTAGTGCTGTACCTTCAAGCCTCGATCGATCAAGCTCTTTATTTTTGTAACAAAAAATATGACACTTTTGCTAATAACCTTGCGCTGGATAAACCAAGGTTTACGATATATGATGTAGGTATAATATAATAGCTACATACATGTGTATATACCTTCTACACGCAAAAGTGAAAATGAGCATTGATTCCCTAACTATAATGATATTCCCTTTTTTTTCTCTCCTCTGAATATCAATATGTTTCAATAAGCTTCTTTCGTACCATCGCAGCTGAAAAAAAGTCTCGATAATCCGACCATTGCAATTAACCGGCGACACCCCCATCTAGCCATCATATTATAGTATAGGTATATACACTGGCGATGAGCTTGGCAGCCTAGAAAAACAGGCAAAAAGAGCATCGTCGACTGGTGGCAAGGTGCCCTCTACGTCCGCGACTGTACTTATACCTCTGACGCGGCTAATGTGAAAAAAAGACAGCAGCTGCAGCCGCGTCACGCTCCCCTCGCGCTTTGCTTAATCTCAACCCCCCTCGACGTTGTCTCCCCTACTCCTGAGTATCTTTTTTTACATAAACGCGAGCCCGTGTGCACACGTGTATAATTAGAGGGTCAGGAATACACACATACACACGCGCACCTGTCACCCGTTATTCCGCGACGAATAAGTCGTCCTATGTGGGAGTAGTGGGAGAGTTCGCCGATCGAATTCGCAGAGCTGGTGTGTGATATATGTATATATGTGGTGTGCCTGGCGTCCGATGAAGCGTATATGTACATATGTGTAAGTATAATGCGTATCGATTGATGCCTATACCTATATTTGCTAATTTTTCTCTGTGCCGGCAGTGCTCGCGACGACCGCCACCGTATACTCAAGATCGGTTCGCTCGAAAGGATCGACGATCTTTTTGAGAAAATCGTTATTGCTGGCGACGTGCACGGAGTAATTATTATAGAGTACAGCACAAGTGGCGCATAAGCTATACAGTGTCTATTTTTATAAAGCCGTATATGTACCGAGCGCGCGCGCATATCGTATCTCTATACAATAAAAAGAAGCAGGTGGCAAGTCGCTGTGGCTCGTATTATATACCTGTAGCTCCAAGACAAAAAGTCCATAATTTTTTTGAAATCATCATTATTTTTTTTTTTAATTTTTAAACGTTCAAAGCCTCGTGCAAAAATCAAAATTTTGACATGTCGAATCTCCATCAGTCCACACGTACGACACCGAAATTCCGCGTATGATACACGCACTATCCTCATACGAAGTTACCCCTCGCGCAGTTTTCCAAGAATAAGGGTGCAATCGCCCCTATATATGGCGGACGCTAGCAGTAGATGTATATAACAGAGAAAAAGAGAGAGAGAGGGAGAGAAAGAGAGCGATGGCTGATCGTTCAATTCCATTTCTCCACTTTGAAAGTGGCACGAGACTACGCTATACTATACATATACATAATACACACACACCGACTACCCTGCGTACGTACTCCACGTAATGTATATTATGTACCGTGGTATATATAGGTGTCGAGCAAAGCTGGTGACATTTTCGCCGGAGTGTTCGCTTTTCGCGACTGTTTATGCGAGTTTTTCTTCTCTTGCTGAATCAATGCAATATGTCTACTTGCTTCTAGATGTACTGAGAAGAGAACAGCCTGTATTGATTATCTATGTCGCGTCCGCGGCTGTTTTTATTTTTTATCGGTCGGACTTTTAATCGGCGAACTAGTTATTGGGGGAAGGGATCAACGTTGAGATGCAGTCTGATGTATCGATGGAATTGCGATTAATTCATGCTTTTAATTGTGTCGAAAAAATCAAACAAGTTCGTTCGAACACTATAATAGCCACCACGTAAATCGACTCGCCAAATACGCATAATTTTATTTGAGAAAGTAGACTAGCTGCGCTAATAATGGCTTACTTCGATTGGCTCTAGCATTCAATATAGTTTTAGATATCGATTATAGGTATACAAGCTCATATGCACAGGAAAGACAAACCCGAGATTCACACCCCTACGGATATATTAACGTCTATAACTTTATAGCTCACGTTTAATAAAGATATACAAAATTCAGTTTTTGAAAGAAAAAAAAAATAGAAATTGAATGTTCCACACCACAAAGGCTTACTTAATTATGGGCGTTGAATAAATGCAATTTTATTGCAGTAAGTGAGTAGCTATAGTGAAAAAAACGCACTGCAGCGATAGCGAAAAATGAGAGTTGTACGCCAATGTGACAGACAGCGACATCTAAAGCGGTGGATCAGTAGCTCCGTAAAAAAAACGCCGTGCCATATGCGAGCAGCGCAAGCTTTATTGACACTAGATAAGTGCCAATAAAAAGCTCTTGTTTGTACTGATCGAATCATCAGGCCTTGCGATCATTTGTATCAATTACACGCATTGAATATTCCGTTATCATTGATAACAGCAGGAGAAATTATCGCGTTGGAAGAAATAATTGCTGCAGCTCGCCAGACTAGAATATAGTTAATACGAATTTATACGTATACATCAGTCGGCCGTCGTGAATTGATCATTTTATTCATGCGAGATCGATATATGTATGTATACGATGGCGAAAATAAACGTGATAAATATTTCAATTCGAAGCAATTTATTTTGTTTACTACTGATGCGCGCACTGCGCAGGTGCCCTGAAATAACGACAATCGTTGCAGTATACAAAAATTGCAAATTTTTAATTGTGTGTGTATTTTGACACTTCAATTTAAAAACATGAAATTTAAGAAGACTTGTTCATGTTTACGTGTCTTACTATAAGTTTTCAAGTAGATGCAGACCGGAATCGGATGAGCCGTCTTGCGAAACCGCATATATGTATATCCTCCTATCTATTAAAAGCACATGTATAATTAATCGCTTTCCGAACACGTATGCGCATTCCTGTAGCAGATAAACAGATAGCTTATTTTTATCGGACGACTTTCGCTGCAGCTGTTATTAATATGTATATTGCTCAAAGCGTGTATTCAATAAGTCTCGAATTTGCGAAGGAAAGCAAAAGTGCAGATATGCAATACTTAAATCTATAAAAACGCAGTGCAATATAATAAGTGTCGGACACGCGTGGCCCACTCCTCTCGGCTGATCTGTCCCCTTCTCTCTCCTTCTCGCACGCGCGCGTGGTATATTAGTACCTATATATTAGTACATTTTCGGCCCTTCGTTTTTCCTTTTTTAAATCTCGCTTACCTATTACGGGTAGACATCAGAAGTTATCTCATCCTCGAAAACCACTGATCCCTCGCAATACTATATCACTTGGACACGCGCTCCTTATCATCGTCGCGCTTCGCGTCCGCTTTTCACTGAAAGTGCAGTATCGACTATAACTATATAATACAATGAACAGCGCAATATGAGACAGGTGCGCGGTCCTTTCGCATTGCTTAATCGCCGTCCCCGAAAGTTGAAATCTCTTGAGAAAAAAAGCCTTTCGCGCCCGACTCCTTATATACTTTTACTCCTCGTGCACGATGCAGACTCGCTGCGTATACTTACCTATACGTGTGCGACGATCAGTGCTAGCTCGGCCAGCACACAGTATACACACGCTCCAGGCCTCCTCGGCTTTTCCGCTGCCGCTCGCGTTATCGCGCGCTGCTACAGTGCTGCAGACATTGGCGGCGTGGCGAGACTTAATTAACAATTGTGACACATCGCCCGCCACCCGCGCGACTCAGGTGTTGCTGCTGCTGCTGCTGCTGAGCAGTACAAGTAGTGCTCTAGTGTCGTATAGTCTCTCCGCGCGCTGTCCAATATATAATCGTATAACGAACTGTTTCGTATTTTTTTAATTTTGTGCCCTAATATACTTAGCCACAACCATGGTGGGCAACCTCAAGCTGTCGACGAGCTCGCAGCTCATCAAGTACCTTATGTTCATCTTCAACCTGATCTTCGTGGTGAGTTGCACTATACTCAATCAGATATAGCTTTTGTTATATCTATAACGCCTGCAGCACCTTTATGCTTAAGCGGTGTGATAAATATCAATCTCGATTACTGCAGCGTGGCAGCGCGCATCATATGTTTACAATTTTTTCGGAGATACCATTTGCTCTTTTTGTAAGCCAAACTTTGTATAAACGTGTACTACGATTACTTATACATATATACCTGTACTGGTGTAACGTGTTTCCGATGTATATACAGGATATACACTCCACACTCACGGTGAAAGTCAATCGGTTATCTCGCGCCGATGGTTCCGAATAAGCTGCAGCTCCCTTTTTTCGCTCTCTCTCTCTCTCTCTCTCTCTCTCTCTCTCTCTCTGTCTCTCTCTCTCTCTCTTTCGTCTGCATAATTAGTAGATCGGCGCTTTATATCTCCTGAAAAATCGAGATAAACACGCGCGTTAATATTGTTATGCCTGTAATATAAGTACAAAAGCATATATATTTATATAACGCACGGGAGTATTCACGAGAGAAAAAAAGATCTCAGCGGAATTTCGTGCGTCGATAAAGGTAGAATAGACGTATACATAACGCGTACGGCGTATTAGTGATGTAATTTTGCCGGTGGTCTATTTCATATTATATATGTATATGCGCGTACGTGTGTGTGTGTGTATGATGTTGCGTCGAAAGGTGTATGCTTGCACACGATCGGGATCCCGAAGAGAAGCCTTTTGTTATCACGACGAGATAAGCGCGGCGAGTCCATACGCGATGCGATGTCGGAAACGTGCATCGCATTTTACGCGCGGCAGCTTCGGACTTTTAGATTTCGATGCGCGATATAACTACATGTATACATATAGGTATATAGGTACTTATATTGTGTTATTGCTGCGATGGAAAATCTGAAAACCCAAGCCTATCTGTCGATATAGGTGTAAGTGGATATATACGTTCCCGATGTGGTTGAACGCGTATCTTTATTCTTTGGAAATTAATTTATATTACGGCGGCTGACGGTAAAACAGGAATTTTCGGGATTGGCTTCAATGTTTTCTGGTTATCTAACTTTTCAGAAAAATTGAGTGAAATTCCGGTGATGTAAGGTGAGATCAATTTTATTTCACGCTGTCTAGGTATACTCATTTTGAAAGTAAAACGGGCTTGGAAAAATATGTATATACTTGGTTCTCTTGATGTAGCAATTGCATCAATATAATACGGCAATAATAAATAAACTGTCAAACAAAAATTGGGAATTTGATGAATTGTTCATAATTATAATCATTAATAAGTCCTCGGAAACACGCTCGATTGTAAACAATAAAAATCTCTACAAATACACGGTAACTTCGGTAAATTTTTACACCAACAGGTGACCCTCGATGTTGACCATCAGATCGCGTGAAAAAAAAAATATCGCTGCGGACAGGATTCGAACCTGTGCGGGTAGAACCCAATGGATTTCAAGTCCATCTCCTTAACCGCTCGGACACCGCAGCTGTTGGGAGCGCACGGCGCTCAAAGCACGACAATAGCTGTGCCTCCCCACTCGCGACGCTTTCGAGCCCGATTTTGATAAGAAATTTCTCTCCTCGTTATCAAGCAAGCCTACATTCAATCCGTGTCAGTTTTCCACTTCTGTTTCATAGTAATTTTATTTATTTATTATTTTTTTTCTTTATCAGTAAATTATTTAATTAAATTTGATGGCAAAGTTGAAGTGTTAAAAAAAAGTGAAAGTCGATCAGTCCGCTATAGTACCTATATATCGGTATAAATGAAATTATATTAAATTAAGAGCAACGTTTTGTCTCGCTACACGGCTTGTCGGCATCACATTGGGATTTAGAGGCTTTTTGTGAAAAATAGAAGCAGAGCAAGCGAAGCCGAAGAAATGACGCGGCGGCGCTTGTCGGGTCATCAACATGAGTCAACGTCATTAGACTGCCGGTGAAGACTTATGTATTGATCTACTGTTCTATATAAAATGAATAAATGAAGATCAGAGTTTTAATTGGCTCTCTAAAAACGAATCGCCAAAACGTTTACCCTCATAAAAAAACTACTCAAAAAGTTGACGGAGGAAATAGTATATAATATAATCTGTTAAACAGAGCAATAAAAAATATCATGCGTAGACCCAATTTTCATAAAAGTTTAATGAATTTTCAGATCACAGGAATTATTCTGCTGTCCATAGGATCGGTAATACATGGTATCTACCACGACTATCAGCACTTTCTGGATAACAGATTTTTCTCCGTCCCGTCGCTCCTCATCGCGATAGGATCCATCATTTTTTTCATTGCCTTCTTCGGATGCTGTGGGGCTGTCAAGGAGAATTACTGCATGATCGTTACGGTAAGTTCACCTGTTATAATTATAGGGAAGATTCTCCTTGTCTTCTACAGTATAAAAATTATTTAATTCACAACATAATCAATAAACATATTGGTAGCTGCTCATCTCATAATAGATACTAGGCGATTCTCCCCTATATACTTGCGACAAAATCGATTTGCGGTGACTCATGCCTTATTCTGATTAATGAAACAGTGAAAAAATCGATGATGTATGGAATACTTAAAAGTCGAAAAGTATACTAAAACTAAAATCATTCTACTTTGTCCTTTTCAGTTTGCGACACTGATGGTCCTCGTCTTCATCCTGGAGCTATCTGCTGGTATATCAGGCTACGTTCTGCGAAACGACGCGACTAGGGTATTAAGCGATAAAATGAAAAAATCCATGGAAAGCTATAGCAAAAACAACACGGAAATCTACACGATTTGGGATAGTATACAACAAGACGTGAGTAAAAACTTATTCCATTAATCGCATATAGGTCTCTGTAGTGGTACAGAAAGCAATAACGCCTTCTTTTGATTCCAGTTCAAATGCTGCGGAACTGAGAGGCCAGAGGATTGGCCCACGGAATTGAAGAACGTCACGGACCCTGACTACCTACCGATGAGCTGCTGCGAAAAGTACGGCGGTGCCATCGGTGTGGTCGACTGTACTCTAAAATCACCGGAGAGATTTAAGATAGGCTGCTTACCTGCCGTCGCCGGCTTCATCAAAGGACACGCCGTGCAGCTCGGTGGCGCCGGTATTGGCATCGCCTTCATGCAGGTCGTTATTGTCATCGCTGTTGCTTTTCAATATAAATCATATATAGGGTCATTTTTGTTTGGGCGCTGAATTGGAGTTAAAAATACCGATACTAAAAAATTGATATTTTTTTTTATTTTCAGGCTTTGGGCATTTGGTTTTCCGTTTATCTAGCCAGATCCATCAAGAGAAATTACGATAACATGTAATAGCCGCCTCGCTTCAAAAATTCAGTTCCCGCGATTATACAGATCACTCATCTCGATATTAGATCGTTTAGAGTGATTCGATTTCTCCTTTGAGTACGAAAACAAGGAAAACCTAACAACAAGAAAGAAGACTTTTACTACAGTTCGCCATGCTTTTTTCTCGACACGAAAAGAGAATTTTATATATTGTTTATGATCGAAATAAAAGAAATTTCGAACGTTGTTTATAAAGACTATGTATACTTTTTTATTTAATGTTTAGTAACAGAGTACAAGTAGCGATATCATTCCAATATGCACTGTATACACGTGTTCTCTTTAAAGCCATTGTCGTTTGTAAATTTCAAGCAATAGTTGAAGCTATAAGTGCCATTTTTTATTATTATTGTCTACGATGATCAATGACTCACGTATTAGTGTGTGCGCAGTAATAAACTACGACGCGAACATTCCTTTAAAAATCATTTTGACGTATTTTTCCTCTTTAGTCTCTTCTAATTGATTCAAGCTAGCCACCACGAAAAAATCTGTAAATCTGTATTGGAGAGAAAAAAATGTGTAAACCTGCTCTCATAAAATATTCAAAGTTAATTAATTCATCAACTTTAATTCATTAACATAGCTTGAATAAGGCTACATGTAAATTTGTATTTACGTGTTAATTGTATAATTACACGCATATTTGAAAGTACTTTTTAAAATAAAGAAATAAAAGTTTTAAATGTTTTTTATCTTTGATCGCTTCGTACTGATCGTTTATTTGTTTCATAAATAATATTTAGATTGATAATGAATGACGCACATACGGCTACAGCTCGGATACTTTAATGAATCATTCAATAATCCACTATGATTAAAATCGCATTTATTATTATTAATATTATTATTATATTGCATGTTTCACAAATTCAATATTCCTCATATTATCTAATTCATATTAAATATTCAAAATCGGAATCAGTAAAAATGTTATGCATCGCCGCTGCACATATTGTACCATTAAAAAAATGTCAATCTTCAAATTCGCGCACTTAGCATGCAATGATTTCATCAAATTAATCGAATCCCACAATGAGCTCATCATCATCCTCGACTACTTTTATCCGCAATCAAGAAGCAGGGAAAAAAAATAGAATCAAATGGCTTCGCTCGTACAACATACTCCCACGCGCGAATCGTATCTTGTCGCTTATCGTCGAGATAAGAGTTGAGCTCGCTCCACTTGCACCTGTCCGCGCAGTATAGTTTGTCGCAGCGCGTGCTCGCGCCTGCTTGTGATTTTTTTGTCTCCCTCTCCCGTGTTACTTACAAGTATATTGTGTATCGACAGCAACGAGTACAAGCAGTATTAATACATCAGGATAGCAGCAATCATGGCGGCGACGCACCTCGACCTCGGCCTGCGATGCATCAAGTATCTCCTGTGTGCTGTCAACTTCCTCTTCGTGGTCGGTATTTCATTCAGGATGGATTAGTGTTGTTTGGGCTTGATATTTATTCTTCCTTTGGAAGTATCGTACATCTCAAGAGATACTGGCGCGCTTAAACAATATGGTCTTACCGTGCTCGAACTTTTCTACTGAACTTGCGAGTATCACTCGGTGATCGTCTGTGTGACGTGAATGTATCGCGTTAATCGCTCGTGGAAAATAGGCCGATAATTGAAAGATAGAATTTGAATTGCAATTGCGAGGACAGAGAAACAATCAATATTTTCGAGGTCTCACGAGATAAGGCAGGAATATAAAAAATGTACTGCATACCTACATGTAGATCATTTCGCGATCGTTTGCAAAATATCTATTGCAATTTATATGCATCGTCGCGTTCTTCTCGCTTTGTTGAATCGTTGTTTTTTACTACACTCACGCATATTGTCAGAGTAATTCTTTTTGGTGAAGAATAGCAAACGTTGTGAAAGCGCTGAAAAGATATGACTCATGAAAATTAAAGGGAACAGTAGATTGATAAAGCCACCAACGTGCAACATAAAATTGCTTGAATTGATAAGAGCATAACGGGTGCACGCGAGACAAGTATAAGCTCAAGAAGGTGTATTGAATCGACACAAGTTATAGATAATTGATAATTCTTTAGCGAGCCATTAATGTCATGTTAACGAGCTGTTTTCCACGTAGCCTCAACCTTTCCAGCCTGAAATAAAAATAAAAACTTTTCCGGTGTGATTTTTGTTACCTAGTACGCACCTAGATATGCTCGCTCGTATTTAACACTCGCTCAGCCCGTTATCCTTATCTTATGATTTCGGCTTGACACTCAGCGTGTGTGTGTGTGTGTGTATGTGTGTAGATATGAGGCACAGCCATTACAAATGCCCTTGTAAAATTTTAGACGCGTCATATCTTATCTGACGCGATTTTATTGCGAAACCTTTGTTGAAAACAAAGAGTTTTGATGCCGGAAAATTGTTCGGCTGATCAGATGCAATTCTAAATATTAAAACTGCCTTCCACAGATGACTGGTGCGATGATAGTATCGGTCGGCACGACGATCTACGCGGTCTACGAGGACTTCTCGCACTTCTTAGACGCGAGCTACTTCTCACCGGCGACTCTGCTCATCGTTGTCGGCGCCCTTATCTTCGTCATCGCGTTTTGCGGCTGCTGCGGAGCCCTCAAAGAGAGCACCTGCATGGTCCTCGTGGTAGGCACCATCGACTTTACAATTCATTTTTGGCTTGAAGAAAAAAAATTTCAAACGAGAATTTTTTCTAGTTCGCGGTTTCTCTATCGGTTATCCTGATTCTCGAGTTCTCCGCGGCGGTGGCGGCCTACGCGCTGCAGGATAATATCACCAACCTGCTCAATGTCAAAATCAACGAGACGATGCACCAGTACGAGACAAACAAGGAGGCCAGAACGGCTATTGATTTTTTGCAGTCAAAGGTGATACTTGGAGCGTTTCGAGTTATGATAATAATACTCCTAGTGTTGAAAACATGCTAATGAAACCGTATTTGAACAGTTACATTGCTGCGGTTACAACGGCGCAGCTGACTGGGCCGGTATCCTGACAGACGCCAACAACACGGTGGACGTTCCGTACTCTTGCTGCAACTGGTACGCCAACGCAGATGGCTCACCAGGAAGTGAAATCTGTCCTGCCATCTATGGACAGGGTTGTTACCGCGGGCTCGCCCTCATCGTTAATCGTAGTGCGCTTTACCTCATGACTGGAGCTATGATGATTACAATCATTCAGGTGACTTCTTACGCTATTTTTACAGATAGTTTGATCACAATTAAGAATCACGTCACCTATATAGTCTAAACGCCATAAGAGCTTTTCATCTGAACTTACACGAAACCATCGTCTTTTCTTACAGCTGGCTGGAATAATGTTCGCCTGTATGCTTGGCCGTGCTATTAGGAAGCAGAAGACGGAAAAGGAGAGACGTCGGTGGCAGTTGCGGGAGAGCTTGCTGACCGGCTACGAGCCGTTAGGCAAGAGCGATCCGTTCACGACCTTCCCGGTCGTTTATATGACTGACAACGATTTTAGAACCCAAACGGTGGTCAGCTAATAATTCTCAATGATTACATGGATGAATAGATATATATCGATTTATATATTTATAAGAAAATTACAAAAAAAATATAAATACTTTGCCGTTTTCACTTATTAGAGACTTGATCTTTTTTCCTAGCGACTTATGCTATTTATATTTTCAAGATTTAAAAGTTCTGTTTAACATAAGAACTTTGATTTAATGTCTCTACTAAGGTGTATAATAAAAATGATCGTGTAAAACTTATAGATATTTACAAAAGCTTAAACTAGCATAATTGATTAGATTTCATATAATATATGTACAAATTGATAAGAAATAATAGAAAAAAATATCACCAAAAGTTTAATGCTCTTTCAAGTATTTCACGTGATTCTGGATTGCAATTGCCCTTATCATCAGGTAGATAAGGGGACGTAAATTCACGGTATGCTAAGCAGATGCGTCTTGAGTTTATATCTTCTCTTAAAACTGCATGCTCCCAGTTATATCTGCATTAAAAAAAAAAAACAACATATTTTACTTCACATATCAACATTTTATAAATATGATTATGCTATAATAAGCCCATAACAATTTGATGTACATACTGATTGATACTTTAGAAAAGTAGGAATAATAAAAAAATTTAACGTTGTTTTTAAAAACATAAATTAATAGATGTAATTTTGATTTGGAGTAAATAAAATTTTGGTTGAAACAATTACCTGGCGGCTCCATAAAGGACCATCAAGGAACCCTCTGGCATAGGTAATCTCACTACAATATCTTGCATTGGTGCTACTTGATTTTGAAGACCTTCGACACAGTCCAAATTGTACTTATTACTAGAACCTTGATACGGGGTCATTGTCAATACTGAATCTCCCAAAATATTAACAGTAACAATTCGTTCTCCCCAAATCCAACAGTCATCGATGTGTGGATCAATAGAAGCTCCTCGCTGAGGGTCGTACTCAAGACTGCACTGTTCGATAGTTTGAAAATTCTGGAGTTCTTTGACATCATTAAATTTATCTTGTACAAATTTAGTGCTCTCTGGGAAGCCAATAAAATTTCCCATTCGCAGTCGTTTCTTTTTAAAGTTTGTCTTAGGGCCAAAATTCTAAACATAAATGAAATTTTTATTTCTGTTAAAAAAACAGTAGTTTAATGACTATATATATATATATACACACCTGTTTTCTTCTACCACTCTGTGATATTTCCCATGGTAACAAATCTAAACTGTTTACTAACGATTTCAGTTCATCTTGGCTTAAAAAATTCAACTAAAACAATATTGAAATTAAAACTTTTGTATCCCATGTAATATGCATTTTATTAAAAAAAAAAAAAGAAAAAAAATTAGACCATATACCTTTATGTATGTGTTAGGAAATTCAATTGGAATTCCAGAATGTTTGGGGTGCTGCTTGTATAAATTCATGTCCCATCCTGGCCAGGCTTTGTTACACTCAGGACAATAAACATAATTTGGACATTTCTGTAAGAAATACGTAAAGTTACCCCGATGTAACGCATCAGTTGATACTTATATTAAATAAATGCTAATATAAACAAGTGTCTAACCTTTAAATCAGCTGCGAGATCCGGCTTCGAAATGGCATATTCACTTTCACATATTAAACACGTCCGTATACCTTTACAACCACATGGTCGTACAGTCTCCATACTTTTTTTTTTACTGTTTTATAAGTAATAGAACACTATTTCTTCTTCTAGAAATTTTATAAAAACGTTACTTAACCTTTACACGCAAGGGGGAAAAAACCCGCAAGATGCGAGATCGCCTATATCATAAATACAGATATACCTATAAGGTATACATTTATATACCTAACCTACAATTCTTACGAACGTTGTGGTGAGAAGCGTGAACGGAAGGATATCCCTATACATATACTTATAGTTACCTTATATCACATAGTTGGCTGTATTGTACAGATATGTAAATATTTATTGTATTATACGATTTTTAGAAGAAAAAAAAATCATTTAAATCTTGATATACTTAACTATGTAAATTGCTCTAATATCCCATCAAATGATAACAAAAATGTTTTATATTTTACGTAGATACAGTAAGAGTGAAATAGTACTTACATATTGTACCAAAGTACAAATATGTAAGTCGTGTGTAAGATTGTAACGTTTCAAATGAGAAATCCTAAAATGTTTTCATGTTTTCAGTTTGAGATCGATTCGAGATGATTGTAAAAAAAATGGTGAATTCTAAGAGTAGCATCAAGAGTTAGAACAAAGAGAACATAATTGTTTACTTCTATTTCAATTTCAGATTGCGAAATCTGAAGCGAAAAGGAACAAAATAGAATCTCATACGTCTAACAAAGTGGTGGCCCTGAAAAGGGCCGATTGTTTTCGAGGGTCTAAAAAGAACGAAGAATAATCATTTAGTTGCTGTCCATTTCCTCTTTATCTTCATGTTTCTTAGACTTGAATGGAGCTGGTTTTTTTAGCAGCACAGATTGGATGTTGGGCAAGACGCCGCCTTGAGCGATCGTTACTCCTTGAAGAAGTCTATCCAATTCCTCGTCGTTACGAATGGCTAGTTGCAGGTGACGGGGAATTATCCTCTTCCTCTTGTTGTCTTTGGCCGCGTTGCCACTTAATTCCAGCACCTCTGCCACAAGATACTCGAGGACTGCTGCAAGGTAGATTGCAGCACCGATGCGAATATGCTTGGCGTACTGACCCTTACGCAGAAAACGGATAACTCGAGAAACCGGGAATTCAAGACCAGCCATCTTCGACTTAGAGTTTCGCTTCTTTTTCTCCTTCCTCGATTCTGCTGCTTTACCTCGTCCAGACATACTGAAAGATGAAGATTGATCTACTATCTCAATGGTTCGGAAGAAAGTGAGACAGTTATTTTTTCGAAGCCAATTTTTTAGCTGGGTCATAACTTTTGCGAAGCAGCGCCGAACCAATGAAAAGTCACGCTTCGCTCCCCACCACTGACTCAACTCACGTGTTCCGCCCCGTCACTCAATTTCCGATCGCAAACACCGAGTGATGGCAGCACGAGTTGCTCATTGCTAAGCAAAGAAGATTTCCGATCGCAGACCTACTTATAACCAGATCACATTTTCTCCTTCGAGAGAAAAAAGATGTGTCGGCCCAAGCCCAAGAGAAAGGAAAGCTACGCGAGCAATGTCTATTAAGTCCAGAAGCAGGTCCATCCGGACACATGGAATGACTTCCAAGATGAATGAGCATAATAAATAGTTTCGTGAACGATATCTCTGACTCTTTGACCGCGTCGCCGACGAGGCCAATCGACTGGCCCAATACAACAAAAGGTCCACTATTACATCCCAGGAGATTTAGACTTCCGTGCGGCTGTTGCTTCCTCGTTAACTTTCCAAACAACCTGTTAAAGAGAACCAAGGTAATGACAAAATACACCAGCTCAACGTTAGATAGGCCTTTTGCTTGGTCCTTTTCAAAATCTATTTTATATATCGATCCTTCTCAGGATCACCATGCTTCGTTCTTTTTTCTTTTGACTTGATTATTTTCCAATCATTGAAATCATAATCCAAGTGTATATAAGTATATAGTTAGGTTCAGTATCAGTAGTATACGCGGAATTTACGGACTAGGGACTTTTAAGTGCAGGATTTGAAATTTAAATATCACATAAAGAATTACTTATAACATAATTAATTTAGGAAAGTCATGTTTTTCTTTATACAAATATTTATTAATGCACATCATAAACAATATTTCTTTTATTTTCATTTACACAAACCATACCTATAAGATTGGTCTTGAAATTCGTAGAAAGTATTTAAACGATATTTTCCTTTTTATTTCATGTTAAAAATATGAATTATACCTCGGTTTAGAACAAACTTTTTAAAATAGAAAAGTCTTATAATAACTAACAAAATATTGATACATTATATAATAGTTGGTTCGAGTGTTTCTCATTAAATTTGTACATAATTTTTTTGACAATCATTATTTTACAAACGATTCAAGACACTTTGAATGGACCGAAGCTTGGATATGAGTTCACCACCATTTGGTTTGCTGAATAACGTTGTCAAGCACTTGGAAATTACATCTTGACACCTCGTTATAATTTTCCTCCTGTAATAGATACATTTTAGTTAATAAATAACAATAATAATAGTAGTAGACTAATAAATAATATGTCTATAAAATTGGTTGATCTATACACCTTATGAAAGCATTAGTGATGTTAGAGTTCGTGATAAAATAGTTAACCAAATTCGTTGTCGATTCGATCAAATGAAATTCATTTCCTTCGTTAAGCCATGTGCGATTATTTCCTCCAATCATTCTACAAATTAAAATTTAAAATTAATTTCAAATAATTCAAGATATTTGGTAAATAAACAAAGAAAGTAATATT
>UCQR01098118.1:0-11885 GCA_900474235.1 Cecidostiba semifascia | reverse complement strand
GAATAACTATTATTTTTTATATAATATATGAAGCAAATTATTGATAACCTTTAATGTTTACATCCTACGAATAAACTTTAAAGGCTAACATATATACTTCAAATATTTTGCAGATAGCAGATTCATTTTAACTGGTGCGCAGCCTTCTGTTATAGATATTATATCTACGTTATTGTAATCAGCAAATCATCATTAAAAGGGTAAATAATTTTTTAAACTAATATCTTTCGTAAAAATTAAAGCTTAATTTTAATTTCAGTGATATTTTTTCCTTTCAGGTTTAGAAACCATATGGAGTTAATAAGAAAAAGGTGAAGAAAATAACGAAAATAAGAACACAATTCCATTTTACGAATATAAAAATAATACGAATACGTGTATATATATATATATATATAACTCGAATTAAAAGAATACGATTATTTTACGAACAAAAATAAGAACACATATATAACTTAAATAAAAATTATACGAACAACAAAACGATTTCACCAAACAAGTTTGTACAGTCATTCGAAAATCATAATTATATATACAGCTCAAAAATGAATAAATACACGAAAATAATGTATGTATGTACATTTGTGAATTGAAATTTTAATAAACCTATTTAAACATCATTCGAACTGAACTTTTAAATCTATATTTAACATTTTTTATCAAATGTAAAATTGTTATTTTTCAAGTAATTTTTTTCTTTGCTTACTTTATAAAAAAAAAATAATATTACCCTTCAACTATATAAAATGGCGGACAAAAATAATCCTCCTGATATCCGAAAGGATTTAAATGAGGATGTAGCTTGTATGCAATCAGACAGATCTTTAACATTAAATAGCTTATCAGTTCAAACAATTATTAATTCAGATAAAACGCCAACTATTTTAAAAAATAAATCTGATGTAGATAAAGTTACCACGAATGTTAATGTTAATATGGCTCAACCATTGTCAGAAAATCTTTGTTTACCTAATCTTGCAGCAGAAGGAAATAATTCTGTTCATTCTAATATTCATGCTAACAAGATTTTTAATGTTGATGATAACAGAACTTTGAACAATCGAACTATAGAGACTAAAGTAAATAAACGCAAATCTACAAGTAAACCTCGCTCAAATATTGCTTCGAAAAAAGGTCGTATAATTGATCTAGGCGAAACTTACGAAATGACCATACCGAATGTATCTAATACAAGTTCTAGCGTACAAGGTTTCAGTTCATCACACGATGTTGTAGCAAGTTCAAGTACTTCGATTTATTCAAATATTGATTCCAACAAATTTTCTACGGTAAGCGAATGTTTGAATAAAAAAGCTTTGAGCAATCAAATTGTTGAAACAAAAATAAAGAAAAACAACTATTTAGATGAACCTAGCACATCAAAAATTCGTTCAAAAAAGAATTTTGTAATTGATTTAGGAGAGACTTTTGAAATGATTATACCAAATACAAATAAAAAAAGTAATAACGATTTGAGTCAAAAGAATATAAAAAATAGTTTTGATTTATCTAATATTGCAAATACAAGTTTCAATAAACCATCATCTACTGTGATGAATGATGTTTCAATTGATCATAAATTTATAGATCAATCAATCCTAAATTTAAATGCTATAACTATGCAAACATCGTTAGAAAATCTTCAACCATATAACCTTCAATCAAATACAAGTAAATACATTTATTTAAGTACAGACACAGGCAAAGAATGTTCTACCAATAATAAAGTAACAAATAATATGATTTTGAATATCGCTAACCGTAGAAAAGATAATATAATTGATCTGAAAGAAACGTTCGAGTTGACCGTATCCGACGTAAGTCGAGAAAATATTGATATAGACTTGCATGAGAGGTTTGTTCTTGACATAAATGAAAGGGTTCCCTCAAACATTGAACATTATATAGGAAAAATGAATATTTTATGTACACACTGCAATGCAAAACATTTCGCAGATGAAAAAGTACATTCTAAATCTACTTTCGACGATTGTTGTAATCATGGAAAAGTTACGATTCCTAATTCTTATCAAAATTTTCCCAATGATTTAAAATTATTATTTGAAGGTACTCACAGTAAGTCTAAGCATTTTTTTGAGAATATACGTTGGATCAATAATTCTTTTTCGTTTGCATCTTTTAATGCAAATGTTATTAATTTTAATAATAGAAGACCTGGGCCATTCTGCTATAAAATTCAAGGACAAATTTATTATCAAATAAATACATCTTTGTACCCAGAAACTGGTCAAAATCCATCTTATGGACAATTATTTATTTACGACGAAAAAGAAGCTGAGCAATACCGCTCAAATAATACTTTAGACAGTGAATTGATGAAAATATTAGATCAAGTAATGCGCACTCATAACATATTTGCTAAGTCATATGTAATGATGGGAGAAGAAATCAAACGACTAACGTCGGAAGCAGTACAAAATAAGACACCTTTGCCAGAATTGCATTTAGCATTTACTTTAAAAGATGGATTGGATCCAAGACGTTATAATATTCAAAAGTGTAATGAAGTAGCTGCTATTTTTACTACAAATGCAGATGGAGAAATTCCTGAATCATATGTAGTTATTAAAAATAAAAATACAAAAGAATTAAGACGAATAAGTTCAATGGATCCTAATGTCGAACCTTGGATATATCCTTTATTTTTTCCGTGTGGATCTCAAGGATGGCACAAGGATTTAAAAAAAAATAATTCAAATCGTAGAGTAACTAGATTAAATTATGTTAGAAATCAAATAGCAATTCGTGATGAATTTAATCCAATTTTAAGAGGTCGTCGATTATTTCAACAATTTATTGTTGATGCTTATGTTAAAATTGAAAGAGACAGAATTAATTGGTGTAATACACATCAGAAAGAATTAAGAGCTGAATCCTATCAAGGTCTAATAGATTATGTTCAATCAATGGTAGATAACAATCCACAAAATTATCGAATTGGTAAAATTGTTATTCTTCCATCAACTTTTATTGGTTCACCTCGTAATATGATACAAAAATATCAAGATGCAATGGCAATTACAAGAGTAGAAGGAAAACCAGATTTATTTATTACTATGACATGCAATCCAAATTGGATTGAAATTAAAGAAAACCTTCTACCAGGTCAACAACCGAATGATCGACCAGATCTATGTGCTCGAGTTTTTAATATAAAAAAAGATGCTTTACTTAACATGATCCTAAAGAAAAAAATTTTCGGAGAAGTTTCAGCATTCCTCTATACTATTGAATTTCAAAAGCGGGGATTACCACATATGCATTTGTTGGTTACACTAAAATCATATAATAAAATTAAAACAGTTGAACAAGTTGATAAATTCATTTCAGCAGAAATTCCTGATCCAAATGTAAATCGTAAACTACATGAAATTGTTATGAAGCACATGATTCACGGTCCTTGTGGGGATTGGTGTTTTAAAGAAGGAAAGTGTTCAAAGCATTTCCCAAAAGCTTATCAAGAAGAAACTTTAATTGATGCAGATAATTATCCACAATATCGACGTCAAAATAATGAAAAGACTTTCAACCGCCCAGGAAATTATGTAGTTGATAATCGCCATGTAGTTCCATATAATCCGCTTCTATTGCTTACTTTCGATTGTCACATAAATACTGAAGTAGTTTCACGAATAACTGCGGTAAAATATTTATTTAAATATATATTAAAAGGTCATGATGCAGCTGCTATTACTATTTCTGAAAATCATAATGAGTCCGAACCAAGAGAAAATGAATCAACTATTATCAATCACGACGAAATAAAAACTTATATAGAATCCCGTTATGTAAGTCCTATTGAAGCTATGTGGCGTATACTTAGTTTTCTTTTGTGTAAAAAAAGTCACATCGTCATTCGACTTCCAGTTCATTTATTAGGTCAACACATGATTTTGATTCACAATGATCCTGAAGAAATGAACGTTGAAAATATAATAAACCAAACAACAATGCTATTGGATTACTTTGCTTTAAATAGAAGGGATGCAACAGCAAGGCAATATTATTACGTTGAGATACCAAAATACTATACGTTCAAAGTTAAAGAAGAAAATGGTAAAAAAATTCGTTGCTGGGAAAAACGTAAAGGCTCATTTAACTGCATTGGACGAATGTATTCTGTTAGTCCAAGTTCTGTTGAGCTTTTTCATTTACGTTTGTTATTATTGCACAGAAAAGGTGCAACAAGTTTTGAAGACTTAAAAACTGTAGATGGTGTTTGTTATGAAACGTATGTGCAAACTTGCTTAGCTATGCACCTTATTGAAGATGATACAGAATGGAAAAGAGCAATGAGGGAAGCAGCATTTTGGATGATGCCTAAACAACTTCGACGATTATTTTGTAGAATTTTGATTCATTGCAATCCTTTGCATCCTAATGATCTATGGAATGAATTCAAAATAAATTTATCTCAAGATTTTCAACGCTTAATGAACACTGAACAAGCAATTAAAAAAGCCTTTTCATCAATTTCAAAAATGTTGCTACTAGAAAACCGATGCGTTAAAGACTTTTTTGACACTGAGGATGAAATTATAGAACATGTTATTGACGATAATAATGAATCTGATAATTTAACAACTTATTTACAAAATGGTCAAGATCAATATGCCAAATTGAATAATGAACAAAAATGTATTATTGATGATATTACAAATATAATTTTACAAAATGATTGTGAACATTCTGAGCATTGCTTTTTTATTAACGGACCTGGAGGTTCTGGTAAAACATTTGTGTATACCACATTATACAATTTATTAACAGGAAATAATAAAAAAGTATGCGCAATGGCATTTACAGGAATAGCTGCTACTCTACTTCCAAATGGAAAAACTGTTCATAAAGCATTTGGCTTACCAGTTCCTCTATTTTCTGATTCATCGTCAAACATCAAAATACAATCAAAGGAAGCTGAATATTTAAAAAGTATTGATCTTTTTATCTGGGATGAAGCGCCAATGGCTCCTCGATATGCTCTAGAAGTTGTTGATAGAACACTAAGAGATTTAACCCAAATAAACAAACCGTTTGGTGGAAAAATGATTCTTTTAGGAGGAGATTTCAGACAATTATTACCTGTTCAAAAATATGCTACACGTGATGAAATTCTTAATTTATCTATTAAAAACAGTGGACTGTGGCAATATTTTATTAAATATGACTTAAATTTAAATATGAGGACAATACCGTCTGAAATCGAGTTCAGTAAATTTTTGTTACGCGTTGGAGATGGAGCTTTGAATGATTCCAATAATAACTTAAATATTTCTGAGATTCCATCTACATGCATAGCTTCTAAAGAAGAAGATATTGTCAAAAGTACTTATGGTGACATTTTTAAAAATAAGAAATATAGAGATGCTATCAATTTTGCAATTTTATCATGTAGAAATGATGATGTAAATGATATAAATAATAAAGTTGTTGATTTACTTGATTCAAGTGATGAAAAAATCTATACGAGTATTGACACCACTGAAAACTGTGATAATGGTGTTCTTAACGAATCTATATTACCAGAATATTTGAATACATTATCCCCTACTTCATTGCCTCCTCATGAATTACGTCTAAAAAAATATTGTGTAATTATGTTGACAAGAAATTTATGTTTAGATGAAGGTTTGTGTAATGGAACAAGATTATTAGTACTCGAAATGAATGATAATACGTTATATTGTGAAATTTTAACAGGTGATAAAATTGGCGAATTAGTGTTTCTTAGTAGAATTACGTTATATTGTGAAAATGAATATCCGTTTTCTTTTAAACGTCGACAATTTCCTGTTAAATTAGCTTTTGCTATGACAATCAATAAATCACAAGGACAAACTTTTGAAAGAATCAGTCTTGATCTACGTAGAGACGTTTTTAGCCATGGTCAACTTTACGTAGCTTTATCAAGAGTACGTTCATGGAAAGCATTTAAAATTTATTTTAATAATGTATCTACTGTTACAACAATTAAAAATTATGTTTATAAAGAGCTATATTATTAAATTGTAATTCGTAATGCGTGGTCTCATTCGAATTCTTAAACCCATCAAAATATCAAAATATAATACAACATCAGCGATCGTCCGTTGAGAGGGCGCCAGTTGCTTGACGTCGGTAGTGAATAGGCAAAGCTTGCAGTATAGTTTGCATATATATATATATATATATATGCCCTGGATATATATGCATAGTTTCTAACCCCCAACCTATAATGAAAATCGAACTGGAAAAGTATACTAAAACGGAGTGAATTAACAAAAGCAAATATTGTACATACATTGATTGAAGCTGGCTTAATATGAAGTTGTTAAATGTTGGTGTAAAAAAATTGAAAGTTGCAAGATTGTCAATTCACGAGGATCAATGCGATTATACAAGATAAATTCATATTTCATCTGTTCTATCCAAATATACATCGCATATATGTAACCTATAGGCGTATGTATAATTCGCATCTATAAAAGTTTGCTTTAACCATTAAAAATATTATTAAGAGCTTTTTTAACCATTAAAAATATTATTAAGAGGACTCGCTTAACAATTATAACAAAGTGAGTACAGATTAAAATCATTTTATATAGATATATTTTTTAAAATACTATAAAATAATCATACTTATAATACTACTTAATAAAAATAAATAAATCAATAATCAAAGATAAAAAAACAGTATAACATTTTCTTTAAAATGAAAAATAATCATTTACTTTGAATATGAATCAATCGCTTTAAAATAAAAAAATAATAGTTTATAAGTCAATTTATAGGTTATTATAATACAACTAAGCTGATTTTATTTCTTCCTTTATGGGTTATTGGCTCCAAGCCATGTTCCCAAAAGGTTTTCATTGTTTTTGTTTTGAAACCATAATTTTATATTGTTTGTTTCAGAATGGCAATCAGACTGACATCCAATGACGTTATCGACAACATTGAGATGGATGATACCATGGTGTACGTGTCATCATTTGTATATTAAACCTGTTCTATTATAATTTATTAAGGTATGAACATTTATATGATGTATTATTTCATTTTAAGGGATGTGATTGCATTCATTGACCAAATAACAGCCAAGGATTTAGCATTAAACAACGTCTACGTAATGAGGGCAGTAATAAACAATTCAAAGGGACGAAGAATCCAGATTGTTGCTTGGAATAAACTAATAACTAAGTTGGAAGAAGTTTGTGATTTAGGAAATGTAATGATTTCAGTATTATATATATTATATATTGATTAGAATAATAAAATATAATATATAATTAACAAATCTTATATTTATTTTTACAGATTATAAAAATTGAAGGAGCAGTTTGTAAATATGTAAGCTCATCAAGCCGTTACAATGATGGAAATGTAAATTTTCAATTGGAGATCAAGGAACATACAAGTTTAAAAGTCATAGGAAAATATACTAAAGAATTGAATACCAATCAAACGAGTACAGTCAATTTTGATTCAATCTCTAAAATTCAAGGAGTTGTTCGTAAGTCACATTTATCAAATTTTAAATTACTGTTTTGACGTTATAAAAAGTTTGCATTCCTTCTAAAAAAAGCTTTATAAAATTAAAATTTATTTTTTATTACAGAAATTGAAGGAGCTGTCAAAAACAACTTCCATTTATTGGCATCAAAATTTCAAAATATTGGCTTAGGAAGTATAACTGATGGTGAAAAGAAAATTGAGATTCATATAACCAACTTCAAAGAAAATAATAAATTTCATAAAGGTCATTGGGTTCAAGTAACTGGCATTTTAGTCAAAAGGCCTGAAATGACACCTTATTTAAATGTGAAGACTCTTGAAGACATTACTCTCATCGAAGGCGAACCAAAAAAATCAATGGAGTATTTAATGGCCGGATATAATTGTATATCATTTAAATGAATATTATTACGTACACGTATTGACTCTATTAATTGTTGAATTAGTCATGTGTTGACAGTAATTTTTGTTACGCATACATCAAATACTATTAAAGGTATTAATGATTTTAAAATTGAAAAATCTAAAATTTAGCTACTAATCAAAATTGTGAAAATTTAATTCCAATTATATGTGATATATATAAACAAATGTATTTAGGATTTTGTATGTTTGAAAAATATACATAATTATATAAAAATTTAACAAATATTTTATTGACTCAAAAATGCATTTTATTTAATCAAGATAAAAACTTTATTTATACATATTTAATAGAACTACATTTATATTAGAATTATTCTTCTTGTAACTATAAATTTATTGTTTTTAACCATCAGATATAACTATCAATCTTGACCAACCAACATACATAACTATCATTCTTGACGAACCAACAAATGTAACTATCAATACAAATCATAGGTTAGAATACATGAATACGTAGGAAGTACTAATAATGCTATTCCATTTTGTTTTTCTAAAAATTAAAGTAAAATATGTGTTTTTAAATTATCAAACAACATTTCAAATCAAAAAATTAAAATACAATTTACCTTTGGTATTACATTTTCTTTTGACGTACCATCATTAGATTTCCTTTTTGGCATTTTTATAATAAACTTTTCTAATTCATCTTCAGATATTTTTTCATCAGTAATAATTGTAATATCACTCGTGCTCATAACTTCAAACACTATTTTGCTACCATCTTCAACAATTCTACCTGTCATCTTAACTTTCTGGCCTTTTTCAACATTTGTATTTTTATCAAAATCATAGATGTAAGTAATAAGCTTTTGTTTACAATCAGTTACAACTCCAATATATCTACTGCTCTTATTTCCATCTTTTCGAAATTCTGTTTTGATAAATACTTCTAAAACTAAAAAAAAATTTCATTAAAATAAATTCAAATTGGAACAAATATACATTTTGAAACTTACTTATCATCATCTCGTTATCCTCTGGTTTATAATCTATACATTCTTGGATATTCTTAAATTCCTTATAATCAGACGTAGTCTTTTCATTTTGCATGCTCTTCCAACTTTGTAATGTATTGATGATGGTGTTGCTGCGACAAGTTAAAACATAATTTTTATAGTTTGTCCATGATGATGATTTTTGAGGCCTTGCGAATGGACTGTCAATGTGAATGAGCTGAAATTAACCAAAGATATATTAGTTGTATAATCATTATACAATTGGATTATACTAATGGAATACAAACAATTTTACTTACATTATTCAATACAATAAATGGTTTCAATCGAGGTATATCTTCATTCCATGCAGCCAAAGAAATTCGTACGTTGTTTTCACATTCGATTATAAAATTGAGAACTTCCAGTGTTATCCCATTTTTTTCAATAGGAGATGGTGTCTCTATACTTTTTACAATGCCAATGATGTCACTAAATACAAAATATGATATAAGCAATCACTAAATAATATAGTTTAAATTAATCAATACTTTTTGAAATTAAATTGATTCTTACATTGCTGCGTCACCAGGCATAATAGTATTTAACATTTCTTCTTTAGATATAAGATGAATAGGATCTGTAATGTTTAACAGCACGCTGTGATAATGGTCATCAGTTATTTCTTTTTCATCGTCCATTATAAACAATCTCAATTAAAATCAAAAATTGACCAACTGAAATAAATAGAATACGTTAAAGAGCAAATGAAATTCACATTAAATGAAAATTATATATAATCCTATCACAATACTTCACACATTAGAAAAGATGAACTTTAATTAATACGCAAACAATGTTTATATATGAGCAATCTTAAAAGAGAATATAATTATATCTTTTATAACAATATTATATAGCTATATAGCTATATAGCACATTGATTGAAGGTTAAATTACTGAACAGATAAGTATTGATATAATCAACTATTATGATACGTTATTAACTTATATAAACACAATTTTAGATAGTCTTGATCAATTTAATAAATTGGATCATTGTACTATAATTTTTATCTCAATATAACCTACATTACCTTATCCAAATATAAAGCCACAACTATCATGCATAAAATGTCCTGAAATTCAAAACAAATGCCAATCAAAACAACTGGTAATTTTTAAGTAAATATAGTACGCATGTGTTTATGATGACATCTATGAACAAGTGAGATACTATAATTTGAAAAGTATAAAAGTGGCTTTTAAAATAGATCTTAAATTTTAAATCATATAATAATAATATATAAATTTACATTTATAGAAGTTGTATCTATATAATTCATTCCATTTGAGTATTATTAATATGGAGGATCAAATTATCCCATTGAATCAATTATATAGACATGAAGGAATAGTTTGTAAGTAGTTGCATAACCAATAAATACTGATATGTTATTAATTACATGCCTATAAAAATATAATTTCTTTTTCATGTACAGCTACTGTAGGATATGTAAAACTTACATTTAAAGATTTAGAAGGCAGAACTTGCTTTGGTTGTATCACCGATGGAGTACGTAAATTGGAGATCCATGTAGACAATCCATCAAATGGTTTCATTGATGTACAAAAAGGCGATCAAGTAAAAGTACGAGGCTCCTTGAAAATAGAGAATGGCAAACCACCTGTAATGGTTGTAGATTCATTTAATGATATTACATACATACCATCACCAAAACAAAGTATGGAGTTTTTATTGAATGGATTCAGATATGTTTTTGACATTTGAATCCAATTGTATAAATTAAGAATAAAATAAGAATCAAATAAACAACTTTTATAAGAAATAATATCAATGAATTTATTTATTTAATAATTATTCACGTATAAAAGTAATATTACTGTCACTTACACTTACAATTTTATAAGTTATACATTATTTTTTTTCTTCGTGTCTTCTAAATTTTCAAACAATTTACAATCGTATCAGGAGTTATCACTAATACATAAGATAAATCTGCAGAAAGTTCTGCAAATAAACCTTCAAAATGCATAATCTATAAAAATAAAAAGATTGTATAAATTTAAAATGCTACAAACAATAATATTTAACAATAATACTATTTTTTTTAAACTTACACTATTGATACGTAAATTTGGTTTATATCTGGAAATTAAATCATCACCATAAATGCGGATCTCAACTGCTGGTTCAAAATATCCAATTATTGTAAATTTTAGGCAAGATGTCATATGATTGTCATGATTAATGTTGATAACTCTTGAAATTCCAGAAACAATTCCAATCAATTCACTACAAATTTATATAAATATTTTACATTCAAGAATATAAAATCATTAAATATAATTTCATAATTTAAAAAAAAGTAAACGTGTACTTTCAAACTTACACAGATTTATCATAAGGTTCAATAGCATTAACTATTTCAGGAGTAGATAGATACAATTCAGGATTGTCAATCATATCGTCTAAGACATTAATATTAGATTGCCTCTCATTTAATTGCCGTAAAAAGTCTCTATCTTCTTCATCTTCTGAACCTTCAGAATCAAAACTGTAAATAATACACAATCTCTTAAAAAATACACATCAATCATAGATAATAACTAATAAAATATATGTATATGTACTTACACAGCATTATTCACATCCAAGAACATTTTCTTTGCAATAAATTTAAGTAGAATACGGGCACACCTTTTTCTTTCTTTTTGGATTATATCAATTAATCAATTAAATGAATTAACTATATGTACGCAGACTGCGAGATATATTTCAATTTAATTTTAAAATTATAGGTTAAATCTATCTACTGCTACTCCACTGTATACAATAAAATCAGCAGCCTATTTGCCTATGTAAGTCCAGTGGTGCCATCTTGCGGGCGCTAATAAAGTACTGTCGCGTCGCGAGTGTCGCGACTCGCAATCGTAGGAGATGATTGAAATATATATACATATATATATATATATATTATATAG
>UCQR01098116.1:0-13251 GCA_900474235.1 Cecidostiba semifascia | reverse complement strand
CAATAGCCAGAGAGGGAAAATTATTAAATAGACTTGATAAAAGCGCATTGGAAAGTAGGTGCATTCGGAGCAGTGCCTCTACTCCGCAATTCCGTGACGCGGCCGCGGTTTCTCCGAAGGTCCATTGACACCGTCTCGTTCAGCGGAGGGATAAGTGAAACAATTTAGCGCTAATTAATGTTATCACAACGAGTCTCTCTCTCTTTCTTTCGCTCTCGTTACCCTGAACCCGACATCATTCGACAACGAGTTTCAATGTTGCTCTTATTCTCTCCTTAATGAGTTCGTTCACATCCCGTCGTCGAGTGTGCGTTGTTTTATTTTCGTCGCTATTGTATACATATATGTGTGCGCGCGTATCGCTCAACCTGTTTAAACACATCGTTTTTTCCTTATCGCGACTACTCGCGAGTCCTCTACTCATGCCTTTGGAATTTCTCTCGACGAGGGAAAAAAGAAAGTGCGCGACTTTGTCAAGTTATATTGTCGTTGCAGCATAATATATAATCTATAAGAGGAGCAAAAAAAGTTATAAATTGCACGTAACGCATTACAACTGTCGTGCTGATGACGCACAGCTTAGCAATAAATTGTATGTTCGATTTAATTTCGGCATCGGAGTCGATAATCGTCGCCGGGCAGGACTTACGTAACACTGCGAGAGAATCGTGTGTGTGTATATTCCGCAACGGGCATCGGCCGCCTCCGCATTAATTTATCACAGCCGCGTCGAACGTTGAAATATTATCATCTCTCTTTTCGAGCGCTCCATTAAGCGGCCGAACGAGCCGCTCTCAATAACAATTAAAACGTGTCCATCACTGTCCGCGGCCACGGCTCCGCGCAGAGCTCAACAGTCCACGTATATATGTATACATGGTACATCCGGCAAGCGATGCATTATATTGAGCTCTCGCTAAAACTCGCGAGCCAGCGAGTATATATGGAATACACAGAAAATTGCGCAAATCCATATCGCGAGCGCGCACGAGAGCGTTTATCATGATCCATTATATGCTGGGCCGACTCGCGCGATCTGTTTGATCGTTTCTCTCGTCGGCACGCGCACTCGATCATTCCCACTCTCGCGTGAAAAACGACGTCGTAAAGGAGAGTCGAGTGAAAAAAAACGAACGGGGCTATAAGGGAAGACTCCTCCGCGGGGTCATACATGCGCATGCGCTGCATCTTGGAGGAAAAGAAAAACAAAAAAAGGAAGCTAGTATACTCGCTAGAGAGTATGACCTCCGCTTCCTGCAATTTCTGCCTACGTCAGGTCGCTCTCCTCGTTTTCTTCGTTTTCCTCTCATTGTCGACTCGCGTTCGCTTAGCTCTTTCGGACACGAGTATATACCTATATACTTACACGAGTATATTCCCTAGGGAGAGAGAGAGAGAGAGAGAGAGAGAAGGTCGCTCGTCCGGTCAATATCATAGTGGGAGCATGACGAATTGCTTCACGGTAAGAGGATCGATAAGCCATCGGAAACATTGTCAACCATTTGTAACAATCGCGCGCTTACGTGCGTGCGCGCGTCTCTTTTGCCCCGTTATATGCGCATGTGTGCCAGCTCCTCGCGTGACGATTTATCTTCGTTGGCCAACAGAATAAGCAGGATATATTTTGGTTGACCGGCCGTCGGCCGCTAAATAATGCACTCGGGAGAGAGAGAGAGAGAGAGAGGGAGAAAGATTTTTTTCCTCTTTTTATTCGTGATAAATTTCGCCGGGCCAAGAATTTTTCGACTACTCAGCTCACTCCAGAGAAAATCCTTTTTCTAAGGCGCTGTCCTAGCTTGAATTTCTGATCGCGATCTTATAATTGTATTATTATTATTATTATTATAGAGTGTGTCTGTTAGTGCGGGATGTATATGATAATAGCCATAGAAATCATGTAAAGAATAACTAATTGGACGAATACCGCCGTATAGATCGCGCGTCCTGATTGACTGGCTGTATTATAATCCAACTGATTATCAAATCGCAACGAATAAAAGACTCGCGTTTTCTTTTATTAGCAGGCACACGTTGGCGCGGCTATAAATTCATTCAGAGCAGCCGAGAAATTACGTCATCTGCATGGCTCTATTCATCAGATAATCGCTGTCGGAAAGTATCGAAATTCATTCGTATAGCTCTTGTTTATGTTATTTTCTTATGAACGCTCGGATCGATCGTACAAATTATGATTTACCACAACCAAATTGACGGCCCTATAGCGTAGTTCGATTATCTTAAAGCCGTATTATACATACAGCTCGGAGACGTGTGTAAACGGTATACATAGGCTGCCGAGACGAAAAGAGAAGAAAGAAAAGAAAAACAACAACGATACTTTTGACGATTGTCATTGATTTGCTGGCCACATTGTCCGTTATATGCCGCGACTTGACAGTGACAAGCCATAGGAAGAGAATATTCCGATCATTATACACCGCGACGCTCGGCGAGAGCTTTGTTTTTCTCCCTTCAACTCGAGTATGCGCACCGTATGATTTATGACTCGGCGTTTTGCAACATTGCGATTTATTGGTCGCGGTGTATCGGTAGCCTCACCGCCAATTAATAATCCACCGGAAAAAAGGAGACTTAACTTGTGCGCGAGGGAAAACGATTTTTAAAAGTCTATACGAGCTGCTATGCAGTAGTGTCTGTCCGATTTAGCTGCGCATGCAGAAAAATAAAAGGATCTATGCCGATAAAGATCTGATGCACTTCATTACGTGGTGAAGGAGAGTTATCCGAGTCAATGTGTTACTAAACGAAGGCTCGATTAAAGTCAGCACGGCAGGATTGAATAATTATCTCGCGGAGCAGTTATAATTGCAAGTGTAATGAAGACCAAAAGCAATAGCTCGACATTAGTCATATACCTATACTATACTGTAATTATTCTAACGATTCTCATAGTTATACATTCGAGAGAAGCGAAGCAGTTCATCGCACGGATCGAAAGGATATTAGTATTTTTATTATGAATAATATACGAACGCATAGCAATTGCGTGCGGGTACTTGTCGCTGCAGATAAAACGCTCCAGATGCAAAAATTACACACGCACACATCAGGCCGCGAACTCGTTAGAACACGAGATTAGATCACGACCACTACTGCCAATATGCAAAGAGTCGCAGCGCAACATAATCTGTATTACAAATAGGCCGCTGTGTGACACTGCATTAACAATAGGATTACGCCTTTCGCGAATTAATTATACGCCTTGAAATTTCACTCTGCTCCGAGAGCCCATTCGATCCTCTCTCTCTCTCTCTCTCTCTCTCTCTCTCTGTCTCTCTCTCTCTTTCTCCTGCAGCCTGCACTACTACTACAACGTCCCTCGTCCGCGAGCTGAATCAGAGATGCAAGCGTTCGGCTTACCAATTAAACATCCCATTATCGGGCATTGAAACCGTGTAATTATTCATGCAACGCCGGCTACATAATCGCTCAATTGGATATAATGCGAGTAGCTGCGTTGTACGGTGTACATACACATACATACACACACGCGGTCATGGCGGCTAGCTGCCCAATCACACAGGCGCACGCGTTCGCGGCTTTAATTGGATTGTGCAGATCTCTCCCACTCGTATAGTCGTAGTCGTCGTAGTCGTCGTCGTCGTCGTCGTCGCCAAATGCACAGCGCTAATGTGACTTTAATTTACGTAGGCCGTACGTTGCCCTTTAGACGCGTATATTAAAGTCCGTAGGCGCGCGCGATATCAAAGCACGTGGCGCCGCGTATCCGCCGTTATCAATAACGTCGTATATGGTGTAGCTGAGAGGTAAAAATGAACTACGAGCTGGAATTAATCAAGTCCGACGGATATAATGAGAGATAAGATCGTGGAGGAGTAGAAGAAGAGTAGAAAGAGCTCTCCGGTATATATTATTTATTGCATCGATTGCGGACAGATAGATTGCCGTGATATATACGGTAACGTTAAGTTAAAAAAGACGAGATATTAATTACGCCGACGCTATAGAGCGATTCTACAATTAAGCGAGATTGCGCTTATAGACAGCTCGGCGAGAAAGAAACGGATATATAGTCGTCTTTCGAATGACCTGTATGTACGTAGTATAATCTACGCGGGTGTAGCGTGTGCTTGCGTCGATGGAAATTGGATTACGTATGTATCCCTCCGACTCCGCTCGTGCCTGACGTCAGTAGATCGAGATTTCCATCGAAAGCCAGGAAAATGGAGAAGAGCTTTTTTTTCCTTTTTCAATTTTTCCCGCGCTATTAAAATGATTCATTGGATTACACACAGACTATTCCGTCGTGCAATTTGTAAAACTTCAATTTATGAAATGTTAATAACCAGTTTATACCCGCAGGGGAATTAGCATTTAATCCACTTCATCCATTATACAGCATTTAATTAAGGTGTGAAGGGCGTTCGCTATCGACGCCGCCGCATCTCTTCGCATAAGAAAACCTCGAGCCCATTATCTCTCTGCCTCTCGAAATACATGCCGTTTTATTAAATGCTTAACAATTTTTGTAGCGTGTATAGGGTGTCGTCGGCAGTAAAGCTGCCGAAATGCATCACCGAAATCCGCCGACATCTTCATCCCGCGGCGGGCTTCGGCATCAGTATATAGCTTCCTGTAACGAGGAAGCGAAAGGTTAATCGGCGACGGCGGCGGCAAAAAGAGCGAGACACGGCCAAAGGAGAGGCTATACATATACCTATATACATATAGCAGCGAATAAGAGGAAGAAGAAGAGAGACATATACACATTTTCCAAAGTGGCTACATCGCGCAGCAGGAGAGGTTCGCACGACCTTAGGAGTGTTTCAGTGTTTGCCCACAAATCGACAAGAACTGGTCGGTTCAAGTTTTTCTGCGCGAGTCGTAACGAACCCGACCTGCTGCGCTGTATAGCTCTTTCTCTCCCTCTCTCTCCCTCTTTTCATCGTGCAGTAGGTCGGATTGAGAAAAAGAGAAAGATATAGAGAAGAGAGTGCCAACTGCTCTTCTCGGCTCTCTCTCTCTCTCTCTCTCTCTCTCTCTCTTTCTCTATCTGTCGATGTTGCGGAGAATGGCCTTGCCCTTCGAGCGCAAGGCCAGAGTTCATGAGCAGCAGCAGCAGCAGCAGCAGCTTGCGTGTATAGATCGCATACATGTGGTGAGAGAGAAAGAGAGAGAGAGAGAGAGAGAGAGAGGATGTGCTGTGCAGAGTTGTTGCCCAGGAGAGCCTCGCTTATGATGCATTATGGGCCATTTCGAGCTTATCTGCCTCGTTCAGCCCGCATCGTTCGCTCGTTTTGTTGTTGTCTTTTTTGCCGATGGGCTTCTGGGAGTGAGGTCAAGGAACGTGAATTGGACATTGACTTGTCGCTGTTATTTTTAATGAGCGACTCCTAGTCAATCGAGTTGATATTTTCATCAATGCTTTGTTTTCTATATTATATACTAAAAGGGAACGACTCTGTTTAGAAATTTCGCAAGGCTCGAAATTTTTGGAGAAGTCGCGGGACTAATTTAAGTCGACTTAGGCCGTTATTTTGATGGCTCCATTTTCCTGAACTCATCAGAGTTTCGAACTTTCTATTGCCCAAGTTTCGTTTCAGTCGGGTGGATAGTTCCAAAAGGCAAACTGCGCCTCTACTCTGTGTGTGTGTGTGTGTGTGTGTTTGCGAAAGGCTCGAAAAGCTTGGGGAGTGTGTATATAAAAAAACGTTGGTATACACTCGATAGAAAACTAAATCGTTCCCCGTTATCTGCGAGCGCATTGCAAAAATCTCGACAAAGATCATGAAAAATGCGGCTCACAGGCGACGAAAATAATTGGCCATTAAATTAGCATTAGGAAAGTGCAGGATTGCAGAAAAAATGTTTTTCCAAGAACGAGTAGTCGGATGCGTAATGAATGACGTTGTTACCGTGTCACGTTAACTCTCCTCGAGAGTATACAGACCTAGCGAGAAATTGTCCACGCTCGCTAGTCACGACAATAGCTCGGCATTATCGCAAAGAGCATTTCGGGCCACATACATCGCTTAGAACACGTTCGTCGCATGCGGCTTTGCACATACACTCGCGTCTATATATCATGGCTTCCTCCGAATTGAGATTGTTATATAGTTGAGTGTATAGATGCACTACTATTGACGTTCTTTTTCTTTTTATTATACAGATATAAAAGATTCTTGAAAGAGTTTCCGCGAAAATAATATCCTCTGTCTTTTTACAAGTTTGTTGATTTTCCAGTTCTCGAAACCTCGACTTGTTTACCTACCGCATCTTTACAACCCTTTCTTACCAGTGCAGCCTCACTTAGAGCGTATGATACAATTTTCATTCTTCGCTCAATCTCTCGCTGCTCTCTCGACTTTATTCCCGCGCGTATAGTCTTTGTTGCGCGCGCTCCTATTTCGCGGTACATGGCGCTCGTTTCTCTTCCTCCATCAGCGTCCATTTAACTCGTCGACCACTTGACGAAAGCAGATCACACATTTTATCGTCCGCATCGCGTAATCCCGCAAAGTCAATCAATCAGTTCGGTTAGCGCAGTTCGACGAAGATATTTCTCGAGGCAGGCTGCTCTCTTGGCATATATCTATAGAGCGGTGCATAGCTCACGCAACGTCCATTTGCGCGATCCATCCTCGCGCAGGAGCCGTCAATTATAAGTATTCCGTTGAAAGTCCCGGGAAAGGAAAAATAAAATTGATCGATAAATCCCGAGCGCTACTGCTTCTTCTTTTTCTTCTTCTGCTTCTTCTTCTTCTTCTTCTTCTTCGACTTGGCGGACACGTAAATTAGTGGCTTTTTCCGCGACGGCGATACCACAATCGTTGAAATCCAATATTTTTCTTACTCGGCGCCGTTGCGTCTTAATGCGACGGGCAAAAAGTTCGCGTTCCTCTCCCAGCGGACTCGGCGTTATAATACGCCTTTTTTTTTCTTCCTTCGAGTTGAAAGGCAGAAGCAAGAAATGGCAATATCATTGGACGAGTGAAATGGTCGAGATTTTATGCTCTGCAAACTACATGCACGCAGTAAACAGTGTCGTAAGCTGAATCTCTAGAAAAACTGGACTCGAACTTTTTAAAATTCTTCACAAAAGTCAACACTATACCGAGAAGAAAAAGAGGAGAAGCATTAAGTGCAGTCTGGATTCTTCGGCCAAGTAAAAGTCATTAGCGGTCTGAGTCTCGAACCAGAAAATAAGAGCGAGTGCGGCTAAGCGTCAACTTTTTCAGCGTGAAAAGGGCCGATAAATAAGTACGACAACATCAGCTTCTCGTCCGATGCTCACCAGCAGCCACGGCCCTTTCGGGCTCGTCATCCATATAACCAACGCGTTTTCTCCTCCCGCATTTATTTTTAGGCCATCATCGTGCCTGACTGCTTATAGTCGCTCCTCAAAACCCTTTCGCCCTACGGAAAAAGGATCGGAAACTCGTGTCCCCAAAGCTTTGACTAGTGGCAAAGCTTTCAAGTATATTATAGGTCCGTTCCAGCCTACCGCTCAAAAGGCTCGAAATCCGAGTTGAAATCCGTATAGCTATTAGTAGTATGTACGAAGGAGGTAAGGAACCGAGGAAATTTCCGGACAACAGGTCACAGGCCAAAAAGCGACGCATATACGGGTGGCGCGAATTAGCTTCGTTAAGTGCCGACTGCTTTTCAGAGCGAGTCCATGACGCTGCGGTCCGGAAAAACGGCTTAATGGCCCGCGGAATGATAATTGGAGTGGCTTTGCCGTCGCCATCGCATTGCGAGGAAAAAGGCGAGCTCTGGACGCTAAAGCTTGGATGATATTATGTAGCTCGACTTTCCGGTGTCACACGACGCCTTTGGAGCGGGAGCTTTGCGTATTTACAAAGGTAATAAATATAAGCAGGCAATGAATATTTTAAAAAATTAGCGACTTCTAAAATTAGATTTTTATATTCAAAAGCTACTGCATTAAGGTATACGAGGTGCCGCCGGCAGACCAGAAACGCGCTTGGCAGGTTATTATTAACAGATGAGCGAGCAGGAAAAAACCAGTCCTCCGTATATCAGCACAAATTGCGCTAAAATACGTGTTTTTCGCTGAGGCTTCGGTATCTCAAACGCCGGCAATCGGGCGTTTTTTCGAACTTGTTAAATCAGCGGAAAACATGCTGTCCATATGGAAAAAGCGAGGATTTTCTGAAAAGACGAGAAATTCCGAGTCTCAAAGCCGCGCAAGCATGAGCTTTTTTTTCTTCATCGAGAGTAGTATAAGCGAGTCGCAAACGAACTCAAAGTCGGAGTGGAAAACTTTTGCGCCGATAAAACGCGTTCGTAAATGAAAATTGATGGTCGATAATAAAAAGAGGATAAGATCTTTTATTTGTAACGCCACTATTTCAGGGAGTTATTTCGCATTCGAGCGGGACCTGAGATCGACTTTTATTGCGACGCGCCGAGTACCTTACCAGAAAACTTTAAATTCCAAGCGACTCCAGGAAAAAGGTACAAGAGAGAAAAGATCGAATTCATCGTCGAATTCTAAAATTAATGCCGAGAGTTTGTCTTGTTTTTCCGCAATTTTCATCCGCCACTCGTTGTTGTCGTCTCGAATATGCAAAGTATACCTGAAGTATAAATGTCGATATGTGCAGCACATCAGTCGTATTTTTCTCAGCATCCTAGCAAGATAAACTCTCGAGAAAAGTATTCAGAGGCTAGAAAGCGTATATATTTATACCTAACCGTTTGTTTTATACTTTTCCCTTTGCCATCCGTCTCCCTCGCATTTTTCCCGTCCTCTTCTGCGAAGCGCATAGCGAGCTACTCGCAGCTAATAAAAGCGAGAAAAGAGGAGATAGAGGAAACGCGGACTCTGATGAGTCACGTCAGTGTCAGTGTCAGCGCTCCTTGGCGGTGTTTGCAGAGGCCCCGGCGTGCGCGCGCGAGCGCTAAGTACGGCAACAGGTATGCCGGTGTGTATTAGTCGCTATGCGACTCGCGTTTTCAACTTTCCGTTCGGTTTGCTCACGTGCAACGTGTTAATTGTCCGGTTATATTTATGAGTTTGCGCCGATCATTTGCGTAAACATAGTCGGAGGCTTTTTTCTTCCCTCTTCTTGTTTTCCGCGCGCAACGGGGTGTCGATCGCCTCGCGAACCTCGAGAGAAAGAGAGAGAAAAGGAAAGAAAGAGCTCCACTTTGGCTTTACGAGTTTATTTTCTAATTAGACGGGCAATGATTTTATGGCGCACTTAACCAGGCGTATATGATATACCTTTGATTCTAGATTATCGTAGAGAAATTATTAATTTTCGGTTTGAAGCCTTTTAACTCTGTGGATAAATGAATTTATTTCTCCTTTCAATTACATCCTCTCCTTTTAGTCAACGAAAATAGCCAGCCGGTTGACCTGCATATTTTTTACTACTCGAGAGAGCCAGCATATACTTAACTATCTTAACTAATTTATTCCTCGGGCGTAAGAAAGTGTACGAAACAGGTCGTAAAAAGCGTCGTATACATTTTATAATTTCTTACTTTTATTTTTACGACTTTTGCAAACACTTTTCCAGAAAATAATTTATTTTGCATACAAGTGCGACAGAATAGTAACAGTCGGCATTACGAAAGACTAAAAAATACGACTCATAAAAACGAGGAAATGTCTGTTTCAAGGTACAATAGTAAAAACCCTTTAACCTCGCGCAGTACCGTGTGTGTGTGTGTGTGTGTGTGTGTGTGTGTGTGTGTGCGTGAATTCAAGTATATAATAATCACGAGCTCGATGGTTTAACAAAGTTTACAAAAAAGCAAAAAATGATCTCTCGCTGCAGTGTACAAATGTCATTAGAGCCGTAGGAATAAACGAACATGCGAAAAGTGACGAGCGCACTTCCGGCATATGTATAAGCGAAGGTATATAGCCAAGAGGAATAAGATTCGCTGCTGTTGAGTCACTCGGCCATTAAAGTCGATTATTTCTGTGGCAATTTATCGGCGACGCCTTATCCGTCGATTGATTCCTCGTCGCGAATCTCGTATGGCGATTAACGAACTCTGAGCTTTCGAGCTCATTGCGATCTTTTATTTCTCTTCGCGGCGGCGGACGAACGGGATTCCTCTCTGCTGCCGCTTGGATGCCGGATTTGTTGAGCTCGTGCTCAACATTTTTTCTCATCTCTCCACAAGCGGAGTGCGCTGTAAAATCCGAAAGACGTATGGGCATTAAAACATTCTTTTGCATTTCTTGCGCGCGGCCGCGCGAGACCATGCTTTTTCGACGATTCTCTGAAAAGACGCTGCGATCCTTCTGAAATGCGCGGTTTAATGTAAATCGAATGGATTTTAATTTTTTAGCATTATCTGAGCGAGCACTTATACATTATTATATGCTCCCGAGAAGGAGATGATAAAATTAACAGCTGTAGTTATTTTAATTCCTCGATATGCGACTTGTTTTATATAAATGTAAGGTCTTTTTTACGTTTTTGAGAACGTCCCGAAATATCATACGTTAGAACGGAGAAAAAATATTGGCGTCGATTAACGTTCCGGACTTCAACAGCCGGGTCTTACTTTGTTACGAAAATCGCGTGTACTACTAATTTTGGAATAATTTAAGTCTCCACTGCGCCGCGCGGCTTAAAAATAAAAAAGTAATTTATATATGGTTGTAGAAGTGAATCACGGCATGTTTCGAGAAAACCTTGCCAGTTTTATAAACAAAGACTTTGGCGAGGCTCGTCTCATTCACTAACCAAACAATTTTTTTTAAAACGCAAACAAAATTAATTCCTTGTAATTTATGAAACAGATAAGGAGATAAGAGGTCGATAAAAAAAAATACTTTATGCGCATAATAAAAGACTATAAAACGGCTGCGATGCATCGGCAATGAGAGGTCATCATTTTTTATTAAAATAATAAGCCCCCACTTCTAGTGTATAGATACTTTAGTTGTAACGCCACTTTATATGTATGTATCGATGACTAATTCAAATAAGACTGCAGTCCGATAAACGTTAATAGCAGCAGTAATTTTTTGTTATGTCAAGTGTCGAATACTTTACGTGTCACATTGGTGATACAAGCGCGAGTAAAGTTGCGAAATAATGGCCATAAGCGCTAAAAGCTGTACAAAGAAAATCGCAGGACATCTCTCTTAAATTGTACAAGTTTTGCAGCGATAGCCGAGCAATCGCGCGCATCAGTTAAGTCCTCGAACAAGATAGCGAGACACCATCGCTGTGCAGTACATTAAGTAACACGCTGCCCGTCACACAAAAGCCCAGGCATATCTTACTTATACAACAGGAATGTTGAATCTCGGCGGTTGGAATAAATATAAAAATAAAAAGAAAAGAAAATCATCAGCATTAATGGCATACTCGGAGGCCCCAAGCATTTTAAATGCATCCGGAGAGGTGTTTGATAGGAAAGAAACGCTCGTATCTTGTTTCTTCTGGGTGTTCTGTGGAGGGGGGAGGGGGGTGGCGGAGGAAAGCCGGCAGACGGAGAAAAGCAGCAGCAAGTTGCACAGACGCACACACGCGCACAGCCGAAGGTAAATATACGAGAGAGTGAGAGAGAGAGAGAGAGAGAGAGAGAGAGCTGCGACTCGCGGAGGCCACGTAATGCATTCCCGAGTGGCCAGGTCGACCAACCCCTCTCCGGGTTCGACGTCCAGCTCTTGGCTCGTAATACGCGCGCCTCTCGTAAATTGCGCGCGCGCGAGCAGCTCGCGATGATGAAAAAAACAATAAAACGCTCGGGCGCGAGGCCCATAACAGTCTACTTGCAGTCGCGCGTGAGGAAGGGGCAGACTCACGTTTTGCTTTGGCTATGGCGCGAACGTGAGCATGCCGAGCTTTTTACGTGTTTCCCCGAGGTGGCAGTAGGGGAAAAAAGAAATTAGTCGGGGGATTACTGCTGGCTGATAAGTGAAAAGTCCCCGCGAGTATATAAGCCTTTCGCAGACCAGCGCATGCATGGTAGGCAGCGCGGAAAAAGAGAATATGTCTCGCTATTCCGCGAACTTTAATTTTTAAGTTATTAGGGGAAAGATCTCTGGAATTTCTTCTATAAAGCTTTGAAGCTCGAAGCTCGGAGGATGAAATTTATAAGGCACTTGGAAGCTGCGGTGTAATGAGTTAATCCGAAAACGAATACGATCGTATACGGTGTCGTGCAGAAATAATGCAATTTTACAAATTTTTGTTTAATCAGCGTTGACTTTTATAGCGCGCGAGAGCGATCTATTTTTGCAAACTAATCGAAAATGTATTATATACAGCGTGTACAAGAAAATAACATTCGCGTATATATAATAATTTAATGGCCTTTACACGTTCAGGCCAATAAAAGTAATTTTCATTGCAGCTTTAAATTATCAATAAAATAAACATGATCAGTCGTTATATTATTACACGAGAATAATGACCTTTTTTAATGCGCGTGTGTTATTTTGCGAAAAATTTATCATCACGGCCGCGTTTTGACATAAAACGCGAATAATGGACGAGTTATAAAGAGCGAGGAAAAAGAGTAAAAATAAAGCGCGCACGAGGCGAATGAACCGCGAGGCGCCAATGTTTTGCATGTACAACCTGTTACGAGAGTGCATAATACAGCTATATAGCTAATCGATTGAATTGTTTTGCGCAAAAAAAAGCTCCGGCGCTCAGCCTATACTCCGGAACGGGACTCATTCTGATTTACAAATCCGATTTTTCGTATCGGGGTATCGGCCGCTCGGCCGAACAACAATATGAGCAACATTTTAAATCCAATGAAATACATTCAAAAGCCAACGGTTTTCAGCTATAAATCTCGACTTATACACAGTTTAACGTTTCTTTATCTTTCCGGCACAATATAAGACGGCGAGGATGGAAAGCTTGTTAAATTAGCGTCGTTGTCCTCTCTCTCGATGTCTACGACCTAACGTTATATTATACAAACAGCGCCTCTTAGCGCATACGTTAATTCTTACAAAATTTATTATCCTTTATGCAGACTCGTTCGCACGAAGAAAAATAACGGATAACTTGTACAAAGAGCGAGAAAAAACAAAGGCGGGCAAAGAGAAAAGACGGAAAACAGAAAAGAAAAACAAGACTCTTCCGAGACCCGCGGAGCACACATGCATGTCTGCAGACGCAGATATATAAGACAAGATCCGTCCGAAAACGATTGAAGCAAATTCGCTTATTGAACAATGAAAAAAACCGCTGCCAATTCATTGGCACGTAGCTTCCTTCAAATTAATTTGTAGTTCTAATAAATAAAATA
>UCQR01098115.1:0-16596 GCA_900474235.1 Cecidostiba semifascia | reverse complement strand
TGTGTGTGTGTGTGTGTGTGTGTGTGTCTGGCTGTTTAACCCACGGCATTTAGCGTGTATTTACGTAAGCTGGTACGGAGAGAAGGATGGCGAGGTAAAGTGCAGAGGCAGCAGCATTGTTCGCCACAAGGAAGAATGACGTGTGCAATTTACTAATTCTCGCTGCTTTTTTTTACTCTTGTAGGGATATCGATTTTTTAGAAATAAAGTCTTCCCTAAAAAACACATATCCTTGGAGAATCGAGCGACTCGCGGTTTGTTTAGCAAATCAAACGTATATACGACTTTTCAGCGCGCTGCTAATCAACGGCGAAGCTTTCGCGTGAGCCGATAAAACTTTCTCCGGCACTTCGTGGAAACGTTTTACGATCGCCGTAATTTTCTTAATACTTTACTTTAATGGACAATCCTTTGTATACCGCGTGTATACTCCCTGCATATACAGCTTTTATTATATTCCGTAGTATAATGATGCATAGCGGTTTAATGGGTCTGTTTAATTTCTCAGCTGAATTTATGTATAATAATACATATAAGGAAAAATTGTATTATTTGGCTTGAACTGGCCGAAATGCAAATGAAAACGGTATCATGTACAATAAATAGAAAAAATATAATATAGAAATGTGTGTCTCGTTGCAGTCATGGTACGATTACAAGCTGAAATGGGATCCAAAGGAGTACGGGGGCGTCGAGATGCTGCACGTTCCTTCTGACCACATATGGAGACCCGACATAGTTTTGTACAACAAGTGAGTAAACCTTTAATACCCCCAGAGCTTATTCAAGTTCTCTCATTCAGCCCCGGCGCAAGTTTCATAATAATAACAGTAACAACGACGGTATATACACGTTTGAATAAACGTTTATACATACTATACACACACACACACAGACAGCGAGTTTGTATAGATATTGTTCAAAGATCTTTGATACTCATTGTTGTGCCGCAGTGTCTGTGTATATAGACACTAGTTTTGAACGTTACAAATAAATGATACGTACACACTGTCCACAGTGCCGATGGCAATTTCGAGGTAACCCTGGCGACGAAAGCCACGCTCAACTACACCGGCAGAGTCGAGTGGAAGCCGCCAGCGATTTACAAGTCTTCCTGCGAGATCGACGTCGAGTATTTTCCCTTTGACGAGCAGACCTGCGTCATGAAATTTGGCTCCTGGACATACGACGGCTTTCAGGTGAGCTGCAACATATTATTCTCATAGAAATTAAATGCATCATCGGATGTCACCAAAAATTCGCTAACCGTCTCTTTCGCACGACAGATCCAAGGCCCGAAACTCCCGATATACCTCGAATATTTTTTTGTATCGGGTCTTCGTATATATAAATGTATATATCCTTGAAGCTCCTCCGGTGACTATGCTGGAATGCGATCGAATCGCTCACGCCGCAGAATGTCAACAAAACCGCGACTTTATTGAAATGCTATACATAAATTTTTAAACATAAATCGTATATTTTCTTCTTTTTTTTTTAATTTAACTCGTATAAGCGATGAAATTGTCCGACGACACGCACCGCCCTTATGGCCGCAAACTCGGCCATAAGGCCAATCAAAAAGGGATCGTCGCGCCGATAAGCGAGCGCGCGCGGCGTTGGCAAAGTGCTTGTTAGCCCGCAGCGGCGGCAGTGGCGGCGAATGGCCCCATAAAGGCGACTTCGCGGGCTGCGCGTACATATATATACACATATACATGCACACACGGAAAAGGCGCGCCAACGTCGCGGCCTCGTAAAACTCTACTCTCCCAGAGCGCATTAACATCTCCTCGATTCTAGTCGCCTTTGTACTCTGAGAGTCTGAGAACTTTAAAGCTCGAGTCTCAAAACACAATAACCGATAATAATGCATGCGCGTCGAAGAGTATCTGCTATTATTATTATTAATAAAATATTGACACGGGACTGTATCTAGCCGAGATCGTCTCGATATTATAATAAACTGCGATATATATATATAACACCGAGTTATTATTTATACCGCGCAATTATGAGGCTATCAATATTCAAAGACGCCTAACAAATTAGAACGCGACGAATAAACATTTGAATTATAAAGCCTCTGCGGTCGCGTGGCGCAACGATAGCGATAATTTCTCCTTCCCGAAAATTCACGATTATTCCGTTATAACGCGCATAAAGTGTTTTAAAATGTGCAATATCAACTCGGATAATACTAGCACACGTGAGAATTTCATCACTGATAAGCTCTTGACGCTGTACTATATATATGAAGCCTTAAGGCTAGCTCGAGAAATTCTCCCCTCTATAGTAGGTAGCATATCTTCCTCTACATAATACTTCAAGTAGAACATGTCAGATATGTGCTGAAGAGCGCAAGGAAGGCGTATTGCATTTTTTTTTACGAGAGATTGTTAAATTTTATTCTTATGATAGGGATCTTCCGGGTTAACCCGTCCAGATGAGAGTAACACTAAAACACGTCAAAATCAACGACCATATGCGCGTGGACCCCTATATACCTCCGCGAAAGCTAATTAAGTTCGATCTGATGCAGCGCAGTGTCGCCGCGTATAGAGCAAACCGCGCCCGGCTCTGCAACGAAGATAAGCACAAAGTTGGAGAGAGAGAGAGAGAGAGAGAGAAGGAGCAAGCTGATGGCAAGCTTAATAAAGCGCCGGCCTGCCGCTATACTGGCCTCAAGAGACACTTGAGCGCGATAACCGCCTATATACTCTCCCGAGTGCGAGATCTCGATCCTCTTGGATTTTCCGAGAAGCGCAACTCGCTTTCTGAGTGCTGGATTAGGGCCTGGACCAAGTTCTGCGTTTAGGGACGCTTTGTTTGGATATATATCTACGTCTCGTTGCTTGAAAAGAAAATAATTTTTTTTTAAAAATCTTCTACATATATACAGGCGTTAAATCCCCTGTCTAACGCACTTTGACATATTCTGTCGTCAGGTCGACTTGAGGCACATCGACGAGGTGCAAGGCAGCAACGTAGTCGACATAGGCGTGGATCTCTCCGAGTTTTATACTTCCGTCGAGTGGGATATCCTCGAAGTGCCGGCTGTCAGGTGAGAATGCATTCCCCTTCCCCTCCCCCCTTTCCAGACTTCCATTATCGTGACATCCGTGCATGCCATCCTGCAAAAACGATTTTCCATGTGTTTCCTATGCTGTTCTTCGTCGTTAAAATCTTTGTGTTTAAAAAACATCAACATAGAGAGAGGGAAATTCCATTTAAAAATAATTTTGAAGATAATAAAACACGCATATCCGCAGTAACGAATTCAACAGCTCAAGGATATATACAGAGAAGAAAGCTGCTCGTGAAAAACCAAAGTCGCCTGTATATATTTGCCCTGCACTCGTGGCTCCGCGTCAGAAAACTCTAGCCACGAGTGTGCGCCTCATCCCTATATACGAGTGTGTTTGTCCTCTACTGCGTCCTACTCTTCTCTCTCCTTCTTTCTCTCTCTCTCTCTCTCTCTCTCTCTCTCTATACCTATAGCTATATAATGTTCACACTGTAGTAGAGATGATGTATAGACAAGTAACGCTCGGGGGGGATTTCGAACTTGTGTCTTATGCTTGCAGGAACGAAAAGTTTTATACGTGCTGCGATGAGCCCTACCTCGACATCACCTTCAACATCACCATGAGACGAAAGACCCTCTTCTACACGGTCAATCTCATAATTCCCTGTATGGGGATATCCTTCCTCACGATACTCGTCTTCTATTTGCCTAGCGACAGCGGCGAAAAGGTGAGTCTTTCTTTTTTTTTCATACTACTTAAGTATTAATATTGTGTATATACAGCAAACGAGCAATATCGGCATGATCCACGTATATAATCAAAACTACCAAAGGGAGCATCAGTCGGACATATACTTTTGAAATTTAATAAACTGGCAACTCGATCCGAACGAAGAAAGAAAGATAATACTGCAGTAGCTGCAGAAGTATAAAATTAATAAATCCCCGCGCGCGAATATTAAAACTCCCCGGGACTTAGCGCATCGCTGCACAGCCGCGTATATAGATGTACACGATTTATCACTGCAGACCTATTGACAATCGCGTATAAAATATCTACCGAGTCGCATGCGCGGCTTTCTTATAGCGGAACACTATATACGACCTTTTCTTTTGATATATATATTATATATCGATATATGTACCGAAGCTTCTCTCGCGGTATTCAAACTAGTTGAAAAAGAGTAAACGCCGATATTTCACGGGAATTTATGCGCCCGTGGCTCCTAAATTCAACCGAGAAAGAGAGAGACTAAAAATCCCGCGTACATCCTCTTTATCGTGATTTTTGTTTTGCGGCCGGCGGGGATTTATACCTACATACTGTACGTATATATATACGGTGGCCGGAAATTTTTACCTACGAATTTCTAGTCCCGACGAATTTTGATTAATCGAGGCTCGCAGTTCTCTTTCTCTCAGTCCGCTTATATTGATTTTGACTCGGTGCCATGGAGGTGTACGTAGATTATCGTGCGAGAGCAGAGTGGGATTTACGTCGATTTATTTCGCGGAAGAAAAAACGAGTAGCTTGATTATATTTTTGTGTTTTCAATTTCGAAAGCGAGGAAAAGCCCAAAGCTCTCGAGAACTCGTGGCTCCTTGAAAGTAAGAAAAAAAAAGGAAAATCACACGCCTTCCCCCCCAAAAAAAGAGCTCTCACTCACAAAATAACTTTGCATACTACTCTCGACTCGCTCGACCTCCATTCTCCAGCTCGTCGCAGGACACTTGACCTCGAGAGAAAGAGAGAAATAGAGAGAGAGAGAGAGGGAGAGCATCACACAGAGAGCCGATATTTCGTCGGGACGAAAAAGGGGAACAGATAAGGAGACAAGAGGTGAATAGTCGGACAGATAAAGACACATAGGGACACGTCGAGGCGGAAGTGGAAAGTGGCGCGGCCAAGTGATAAACGGCCGGTAGATAGCACGAAGATACACACAGACACTCACTGCACACAGACACAGCTAAGAGAGTGCGAGATGGTAGATTTCGCTGCAGTCGGGGAGAATTTCCTTGAAAATTGCGTACTCCGCTCTCTATCTCTCTCTCTCCTGTCTGATGAATGCAGCTTTCTTTATACTTGCTCTCTTTTTCCCGCCGCGCGCGCTGTTAACGTTTGTTAAGGTAATGGAGCTACTGCTGCTGCTACTGTTGCTTCTTTTTCCTGCGGCTTATGAAAGTCAAGAGGCTTTCTTATTGCTGCCAATTATCTGCATTCTCGTGTGAATACATTATGTATAAAGAATCTTTAATTAGCGCGGGATATTTGAATAATAGCTATATATTCTCGCAATTAAAAACAAAAGCGTATACTTTACAGAGCCTTTGAGTTGAAAAAGAGGCCCAGAGACAAGTTATTTCAATGACGCGTGAAATGAAACTCGCCCACACACACACAGCCAAACATCCGACGACGCCCGATTAAACTCTCGTACTCCTCTGACACAAAAGATTCGACGCCCCTGTGTACAAGCTCGTCTTTCGGAGAAAGGATCCGCGAAATTGGAATAGGAGAGAGTATTATTATGTACGCGCGATATGTGGCGCGAAGACACGACACGTGTGAGATATACAGAGGTCGTACACACACGACGGAGCTAAAAGTGTCGCAAAAAAAATACCGTATACATATAGGCTCAAGAATATGTCGTCGTATGAATTATTTAAATCAGGATTTCGAGCAGCGGGCAAAGTCTTTCAGGACGGAAGTTTCGTGGGCGGCGTGTGAAATTTAGAAATTAATACTGCTCGGCGAGCTGAATATCAATGAAGCCGTATAAGTCTGAGCATATACTCGGACATTTTCTTCTCGTATACTATCCTCTCATCTCTCTCTCTCTCTCTCTTCCTGCGTTATTCCGTTGCCTAAAATAAATCCAATCATTTTTCTCTCGACTAAAAAAAAAAAAATCGTCGAAGCGCTCAGAGCATCAAAAGTGCATCGCCCCACTTTCCTATTTACGTTCTTTTTCTATTAAAAAGACTACTCGCGAGAGAATAAACGAGTCGTTCGTGCGCGAAACGAAGAGTGAAAATCAGTATAGAAGAAGAGAAAAAAAAATGCAGTCATCGGTCCCCTATACTATCACGCTGCGAATCCCCTCGTCTTTGCTTTTACATTCGAAGCTATATACTATACTGCTATATACTGCGCGATCGCTCTCTTTCTCGCGAAATCCCATCGGAAATCCCAGGTACTTGGCACGCGAGTGCGGAACCGGAGCTTTTTAAGCCCGCCAGACAGAGATGACCAATCGTGTACAGACTACTGTGTATACATATATAGAGAAAGAGAGAGAGAGAGACCGGATTTGTCTCTCTCCACTCGTTGCGAGGGTAATGGAAAATGCATCAGCTTTTTCCTTCTATCCATGTAATCTTATGTATACCAATGGTTATTTTTTATAATACTTTCGAGACTAAAATGAATTTTTTTCCTACTTCGATCTATAGAAAAACTACCGATTTCCGGCTCTCAGAGAGCTGCTCTATCCACTTCAGAGCCGAGAGAGAGATCGATGACGCCACCGAAAAGCCGACAGCCGCTATACGTATATATATATATATACATCGACAAAGAATTTCATCGGCCATACACGCGATTTCTCACTGCTACTGCTGTAGCGCCTTGAGGGGCTTGATCGATCCTCTATACTGCTCTTTGTACAATATTATATCCCACTCGAACGTATCGAAGGGATTTTCGCGATCGACAACGCCAAAGAGCGCGCGAACGCGTCGATGTTGGCCTTTCGCTCTCTCTCGTTGGAAAAATATTTGCTCGTACAAACACGCAACTTTTTTATATGGGTATACATACATGTATAGACGCTATTTGAGGTCTATGTCTGATGTTTGCCTCGATGATTCTCAGGCGTAAAAGTGCGCGCCGCTTATATGTCATAAGAAATTTTTAAAAGACTTCCTCTCGAGAAGTCCATTGATCCCAGTAGTAGTGAAATTCTCATCTCCGCAAAACGAGCCAAGCCTACTACTACTGCACTACATTAATTACCCCAGGCTAATTATCAAATTAATTTCTTCGCCCGGCAGCGCACCTCTTTATACATCTCGACTACTTACTCTCTTTCTCTCGGATTTTTTTTTTTAGCTGAAATCCGTGCAAAACGCAACGCGTCGTTCCAGCATTCAGCACAACCTCGCCAAGGGCCCGTTAATTACCCGGGAATTTTTCTCGCTTTATATATATGCGCGAGCTCTGTTTATGCCGTCGCGGGCGTATAGTATAGAGGCGTTTATATACTTCCTTCACTTTTTATTTTTCCTATTTGAACTCGTTTTTCGAGGCTGTATACATACAGCAGCGTGAATAATCCTCTGAGATTTTAAAACGCGTGTTTATATGTGCGCGTGTAATTACATTCTTTTTGAGCGGGTTATCGTCAAGGGATTTGCACGCACGTGCGTGCGGCATGACATTGGGAAATAATAAATTAGTAGTAATCGTATACTGTAATAAATTATTTAAACAAGTCTTGTTTCTCTTTTCTGTTCATGTCAGTCAGACTATAAAAGAATGATTGCGATTATATATCGAAACAATCGAATTGACATGTTCCTCGTTTGCCGTTCGTTTGTATTAGTATCGTATTATTTTATGTTCGGAATATTTTTTTAAATCTTGAATATTTTTATAACGTTTATTTTAATGATACCGAATATACATGTGTATGAATTTCTAACCTCAAAAATTAAAAGTTGAGAAAATGTGATAAGAACGCGCGAAGCGCATCTTAATACGTCGCTAGTAAAATAAACTATACATGTCACATTACGAAATAACCTACGTTATACATCATGCCGATATTGTTTTGTAAAAGAAATTCAACGTATTTCACATATACTATACATTGTTTATTTTTGTTGACAAAAAAAAACACACCCACACAGGTCAGTCTGTCAATTTCGATTCTGCTGTCGCTCACTGTATTCTTCCTGCTGCTCGCTGAGATCATTCCGCCGACTTCTCTCGTGGTGCCTCTCCTCGGGAAGTTCGTCCTCTTCACGATGATCCTCGACACGCTAAGGTAATTAACTTCTTTTGAATCTAGTTTCACCTCGCCAGTGATTACATCATACGAAACACTGAGCAGCAGAGACACAGAGAGTGTTCTCTTCACGCGAGAAAAGAAAATTCTGAAAGTGAAAAATTATTATTTTTTTTGTTTTTAAATAAAAATTTTGCCTTATTATCTTTCACAGTATATGCGTGACAGTGGCGGTACTGAACGTACACTTCCGTTCGCCGCAGACGCACGTGATGAAGCCCTGGGTGCGTCGTGTCTTCATTCACGTTTTGCCCAGACTACTGGTTATGCGCCGGTTAGTATTATATACTCAAGATTATATATTCTCGTTTTTTTTTGTACTTTTATATTTCGTTGTTTGTTTTTTCGTCCTTCGTTAGAACCCCTTCTTTTTAGTAGAGGATTGATCAGCTTTTGTCCATGTTTGTGTCCTCGCATGAATTTTCCCTCCATCGAGAACAAGAGAACAAACTATTAAATTATATGCATACGGTATTTGTTGAACGTTATGAGTTTTTTTGTTATTTAAAAGATAAGACAGAGAGAGTTTATTTTGATTTTTTTTCAATGTTTATTTCATATTTGTTGATCACGCATGGATTATTATTACTTATTGAAAGAATGAATAACAGTTATATTTTTTCTAAGATTATATGTGTACTGTATTTTGTTATTGATATTTAAAGTTTTTAAGCGCGTTATTCATTGTTTCAATCAAGCCGTGTATAATAGAAGATGAAAACTTAATAAATTTGCAACTGGGGGAAAAATCTCATATAGCAAAAAAGCCATTGCGACAAAAATATACGAACTTCATATCGTAAAAAAATCAACGTTTTAATCTTCTACGGCTTTATGAAAAAACAATAATAATGGAAAATAATATATACCTAATAAATTTACATATATTTATGACGAATATATTCATTCTCAAGGCAGTGTAAAAATCAAAATCGCGCAAATCGGCGATACGATAACAAAATTTTTTATCGCTTTCGAAAAGCGCATTGGAACGATTTTTATTTCGCAGCTCTTTTCATTTTTATGGTCTCACCTGTCTGGAATTTCAGCTTCTCGGGAGTGGTATAATGCAAGCACGTGCTACTGCGAAGCCCTTCAAGTTTTGTATGCGCTAAGCGCGCGTAGAAACCCGGAAAAGTTTTCAAAATTATAAGTAAATTCTCGAAAACGTCGGATATTACTGAAATGTTGTCAAAACTTTTTTAGTAGATTTTTACATTTCCTTAATGATGTATATATCTATATGTATGCGTGTGTGTGTATCCACTATAACATGTAGACAGCGTAAAATCATGGCATACAAATTGGATTCACTTTTAAACGACCTACTTTTGCAGTTGAAAAGTATATCAAAATTTTAAAAGTGAATCCAGACTCTGCCGTGGTTTTAATTTGTCTACGCAATTCATATCATAGAATTTATTATTTTCTCAAACAACCAAACTTACAAATATCACATGCTCCAAAAGTGTATACATAACTTTTTTCTTTTTAAACTTGCCTCTAATATAGAAAACGTGCCTCCTTTATATTGCTAGCACAACAATTTTTCACTGTAGCATACGTTCTAAATTCTTCGGATTTATAATTAATCGCTAAAATTAATTGGATATTTCGACATTGATGCGAAGCGATATTTTCATTGAAATTATGCCATTCAAATTTCTCAAACACTTATACTCTTTCGTTTCAATTCAAAACTATTCAACTTCGCTCTTATTCAATCAATCAATCAATCGCAAAAGTCCAGGCTTCGAAATATCCTTCTGGATATCGGCCGGACTCTGAAGAATCTAGATCACGTGCCTTGTGTGTCTATACATAACTTATAGAGTTCCCGCCCGCCCATTGCAACTTTTCTCTATTATACATATCTTGTATATATATATCAAACATGCAGTATGAAAAATCTCAAATCAATATCAATATATCAGCGCAAGTAAGCAAGCAAGCAACCCCCCTCTCCCCCCACTTTTATGCATATATTATCTCTCAAAAATCTTTTCTAATAATTCTAATAGTAATAATAATAATAACAAGCCAAAAAGGAGACCAATTGGGAATTGAGAAACTAATAAAATATTCGACGATATGAACCCGTTTAGTTTCATTCCCAGGCCGCAGTACCAGATCGACAAGCGCAGCCTGACGAGCGATCCGCACATCGTAGCCGCTGCCGCGGCGGCAGCGCACCACCATCACGGGGGTAGCGGCAGTCTCTGCGGCCATCCGTCGCAGCGCGTCATGGTGCGCACCTGCAACGGCCTGGAGCTCAGGGATCCGTCCCTCTACGCCGAGGCCTCGGCCTCCGAGCTGCTCGAGTCCTCCGTGCTCTTTCCCAGTCTCGACTCGCGAGACGAACTGAATCCCAGGTTCATGTAATTACCGAAAAGACATCCATTCTTTTTATTATTTTTTTTCCTATATTATATTACATTCTAATATCGTCGTGCGTTATTCGCTGTTTTCCTATATACTATTTCTTTTGTTCTAATATACTCGTATACTGATGTCGTGCTCGTTGTTTTGTTATTTTCTTTTTCGAGGGGTGACTGTGCTCGTGGGACTTTTTGTGCGTTGGTGTGTCTTTGTTCGATACGGCATCATCAGCTCTTGTGTCGTCGATGTTGTTTTCGTTAACTGCCCGAGTGTGTGGATGTCGAATGCTAAATGTCTGTTGAGAAATTAACGTGAGACGTATCGTATATATGTATATAGCAATTCTCAGACACTTGGCAAGATTCGATTGTACGGGGTGAATTTTTGTATTAAACGAGGAGTACACATTATATAGACTATAGTCTAACGATTGCAGTTTATTTTCATTTTTGTTCTGCTGCATTGTGCCTTATTTGAGGTAGTGTATAATATCGAGATAAAGAAAAAGGATACCCACGACTTTTATTAAAGTGAATTTATCTCAGAACACATATATAGCGTGGGTGTACCGTTTTGAGAATAGTCCAGCATTAAAAAAAATAAGCTCAGTTTTTATATGCACTTGAATTGTGTTTTTGAAAAGTGCATGATCGAAATATAATTCTTAAAGAGTAATAACAAACTAATTAAATAAACGAAAAGAAAACCATATATGATAATTAAACTATATTATGTGCTATACAACTCTGTTGACTTGAAAACATGGTTTTCTTGACGCATGTTGCATAAAATTAAATGAATAACTAAAATATAACTGATGAATAACAAGAGTATGGCTGAGTATCGTTGCTTATGAGCATACGTTTGAGAGATATGCTCGGAATGTTAGTGTAAATCTATTGGTGGTTGAAAAAGTGTCGTTTACATATCAGTCGATCGTTTGAAACGTTTTTGATTACTCGTAACTATATAACCACGAGGGCTCAAACCAATGCATTTATCATGTAGATAGCTAGAGATTTTTCGCTGCCGTTTACCAAGAAGTTTGGATTATTAGTGCACTTACAGAAAATAGCTAATACATCAAGAACAAAATTTATTTCTTTCGTCATAAAAAAAATAATAATATTCGAAACCAGAGAACAAAGCTTTTCTCTAAGTGCGAAACCACGTTTAATAAATCGACGAGGCGTTTCATAACAAGCTTAGAAAGAAATAAAAGCATAACTGCACGTCTCGTTGACAAAAAAAAAAAGAAAACTAAAAGACTCGCCACGAAGCCTCGGCGAGTATGTTGTTCGTTCGTCATGTGTCCGCATCGTGTGTCACTTATATTTATAGGATATACCGATCCCTCCGATATCTCCGATGACTGTACCAACTCATCTCGGATCACGGACGGAACTATATCCGCGAAAGCAAACTTAAAAAAAAACAAAACATTTTTTATCAAAGCATAACTAAAGCCAAAACCGTTGCTCGACGGCCTCGACTTTTACAGGGAGCTGGAAGCGATGAATCTGGGTAGCCAGTGTAGGATCCACGGCTCGCCGGCGGCGCCGGCACCAACATCCACGACGTCGGCCGGCCGGACCTTGCCGACCGAGGACAGCGTCGAGGCTCTCTGTCACAGTCTCAATCACTGGCATCACTGCCCCGAGCTCTACAAGGCCATCGAGGGCATACGATACATCGCCGATCACACCAAACGCGAGGAGGACTCCACCAGAGTACGGATGATTCTCATCGACAAGCTCTCTACTCGCTCTCTGCTTCTGTCTCGTGTTTTTCTTTTCTTTCTTTTTTATACTTTCGTTTTCGGCTTTGCTGAGCTGATCGCTTTTATCTTATTGGGAAAGAAGACTAATAATATTGGAATTTTTTACGTTACTTTAAACTTACGTCATAAGTAGTTTGAGGGCAAACTTACGGAGGGAAATTGTGACACCGTGCTGTCGTTATTTAGAAGTGACCTCATGAATATTTAAATCGATTTACACTGAATATTTAGTCTCGGCCCTCTCATCGTAACTTCCTTGATTAGTGAATTTGCATGGAAAAGTGTCTGCCAAAAGCTCGATAAACTAATTCAAGTGGAAGGACAAGTGATGCACGTGTCGCGCATTAAGCTATTAATTTTTTCACAATCACTTTGCATCCGGTGGAACTTTCTCAAAATTTATTTTTCTTCATTTTACATTTGCAATGATAAAAGTACGCTGCCGCATAAAAAAAGTGTTCTCAATATGCGTATACAAAAATCTCGAAAATTTCATCCCCATCATGTTTTTCTGTCCCATCTCTATCCTAGGTGAAGGAGGATTGGAAGTTCGTAGCCATGGTACTCGATCGTCTATTCCTGTGGATCTTCACATTGGCGGTGGTGGTCGGCACCGCAGGTATCATCCTCCAGGCACCAACGCTCTACGACGACCGCTTGCCCATCGACGTGCGACTCTCCGAGATCGCCTCGACCACTGCCAAACCGCACATCGTCACGACCCTTTGAGAGGGTCAACACAACTACTACTACTACAACTACTACTACTACTACTCCTACTACTACTACTATTACTACTACTACTATTACTACTGTTACGACTACTACAGCGACCAGTACTACTCGTCTTCTTCGCTCGCTACCACCGGTGCTTACGCTACTGCTGCTGCTGATACTGGCCCTCCTCGTCCAACTGGGATCGTCACTGATGATCTTTGCGTAGGCGTCCGCTAGTTTGCGAGAGGATTTGCGATGTTGATTTTAATTTTGTTTTTGAAAAATCTGATTGAAATTGTTGGAAAATACTTTTTGCTTGTACTTTATGTATAAAATAGCAATATACTACTAAACAGCATAGTAAAATTTGCAATTTTTTTACAAAAAGTACAACAAAGTACTGGCTTTGGTATAAAAAATCGTTAAACCAGCCCAAATCGATCCAATCGATCGCCCCAAATGATATTCCATATACACATCCCGTCCGCGTGACTTTTTCAATCGCGGCGCACATAAATCCGCGAGTCACCGCGAGGAGTTCATCATTTCTCCGCGTTATACACACGCACACATAGCTCGAAGAATAAGGCCATTCGATAAATCCTCGCGCGCGAGCGCTGTTTTCGAGGATAAAGAGATGTCAATCGCGCCGAAGTCGTTCACACGTTTTACAGCCCCGGCTTCGCTCGTTTCCGGCTCTCGCGATTTACTTTGCTCCTCTAAAGTGGAGGGGAAAAGGAGAAAGAGAGAGAGAGAGAGAGAGAAAGAGGAGCTTCGATTTTCAGTGACAATGCGCTTTTCCCGCCGACGCCCTGCACTTTTCGACGAGCTCTCGATTTATTTCACTCGCGATATACATAGAGAAGCTGATTCTTCTCGACCTAAACGTCGTTAAATTGTTTATATATGCTTTCTGTATCTACTATACATGATTGAAAATTTTACGTTACACGACGCTGCTAGTTTTACTCTACACGTTAATATACCGAAGAAACGAAACAAAAATCAAAATTGAAATTCGTAAAAGCAAGAAAGATACATCTTTCATCCTTAACCCACTTTTAATCAAGGGAGTGCAAGTGACCGCGAAAGAAACTCAGCGTAGCGCGCGAACAAAAGGGTATATAGACTTAGCCGCAGCCACGTTTCCGCCCTCTTTCGACTTTTTCCAAGGCGATCGTATATATTTAAACTTCGGGACGTGGTATCGAAAGATTTTCAAAGAGAGCGAGAGATAGAGAGAAAGAGAGAGAGGGAGAGAGAGATGAGGGAGAACAAAAAAGCGGAGAGGTCCAAATTTTCTATAGTTTTCGTCACAATCCTCTCGGAAGTGCGCGGACGACGATGATGATGGCATACATGTGTAAGTATATGTGTGAGAGAGACGAGAATATACGTGAGTCGAGGTGTACGTATATTGTACACGTGAAAGAAGTTCTCCGTCAAGTGAAGGAGAATAATCGGTTTTAGAAGGATTAGTCTGTACTTGTACTTTTTCTGTGGAGCATTATTTTTTTTTTTTAATTCTTTCCTTTCACGTGTACAATATTTGCCAACGTTGCCTGTAAAGTTGCAAAGAACTCGGATCGATCACAAGCCGCGCAAATGAACACAACGGAATCGTACCCATGGGTTCTGTTAAATAAAAAAAAATATTCAATGATAAAATAAAGCGAGAGAAAGTTTGTGACATCGAGTCTGTGTCAAAAGGGGCCAGATTATTCTCATTGAAAAAAAGTATGTGAATCAGTATCGAAAAAGAGAAAAACAAAACCAAGAAGCCGAGTGTAAGGTATAGAGGGAAAGAAAACGCTGTAAGGGCACACTAACACTGTTCTTTACCATAACGTGCAATGGAAATTCTAAATAAATCTGCATCGACGTGTAAAGTTGTATATCGTGTACGTATGCGCGCGGCGCGAGGCAGGTCGAGGGGTCCACTTGAGGAAAATGTGTAAGAAAAAAAGGGGTGAAAACGAAGTAGACCGCTCGATATACTTTATCGTATGTGTTTGTAATAGAAGAAAAAATATACACCCACACTGAGACAGACAGAAAATACACAGACACATGAGATGTTGTAGAAAAGTAAAAAGTGTAAATTAAACATCTGTTTTATGTTTGTGATTTTTACGTGTAGAGCAATGAGACGCGACTAATCCAAGGAAAGGATTATCATCCATCGTGATTTCAGTTATATAGTTTATACCCCGGACAGTTTTTTTTTGTGTGCAGTTATAAGCGTCCAAGTCTCGTGCACATGTTTACATCACTAACTAATTACGTGGATATTTATAATAAAAGTTATGTATAGAAGGGAAAAAATGAGCGCGAGCGCGTGCGTGGAAGACGAATAACGTGCATATATATAAGAGTATATAAAAAATTATTGTTATATATCGCTGTATAATGACCTCGACACACAGAAAATATGACACAGCAACAACAACAACACGTACACACACATTGTGCATTTCAATACTTTACGGTCTTCCTTATCAAATGGAATTCCCATTATAAATTTACGTTTTTTAAATGAAAAAAAAACAAAAATCGAATCTTTTTATCGCATATAATATAATATTGTTACGAATATACATAATGTAAACGTATATCTAGCTGTAATTTGTTAGCTGAGGACTTTCGTTTTTAAGAAACGTCAAACTCGTGTCTTCGAGAGCAAGTAAAAATTAGCGCAGCAGAAGGAAATGCGATGGATTTTAACTTTATGAAAAAGGCTGTCAAGCGTTTTCCACAAAGTTAAGATCGCTAGAACGCGCCGCTACGTTATATGTATAATTATGTGCGTTGTTTGTTTACAAAGAATATGAAAAAATCGTTGTCTTTCGTTAGAAATAAATTTAGCGAATGAATCAGTATTATTAACAAATTATTAATCATTATTATATTATAAATGAAGTTATATCTCGAAATACGTCTGATTTACAAGTGCCATAAAGTAAAAAACCGTTGCGTTCACAAAAAAACTACAAATTCTAAGATTGCCGTTACGTGTATCTTACTAACAGTGTTATAGACTTGTGTCGATTGTTTGTATGAAAATCGCTCAGTCGATTGCGTCCTTTTGGCACAAATGATTGATGAATCCTCGTTTTCCTCTATTTGCCAAAAATGATTATGTACTGGTTGGAAATTGTATTCGTTTTGTATGCCAAAGGCGCTAATTTTAAGGCAGCGATCAACTGTTTGTGAAAAAAAGTATTATAAACAGTTACTTTATTGATATGTTAGTTGAGTTTTTATTTGTGCAATCAGTTGATCTGATTATAATAATTACCTATACAATATATATAGAAACAATTATATATAGTATCTCAATTTCAAACCTGAATTGTGACGTCAACGTTGTTGTTCAAATAGTAATTTTTAATAATTACGCGAATAAACGAATTTTTTTACGAAACAGTCGTAAGAAGTAATTTGCTGCTGGTTCTTAAATTTTACAAATTATTATTATAAACGTGAATAACTGAAATCTGGACATTGTAAAATAAGTATATAAGTATAAGTGAAAATGCAATATTTTATGTATGATAATAACGACTCTGTGCGTCAGTCAGAATGATAAGAAAAACATTATGCTTTACCATTAGAAT
>UCQR01098113.1:0-11334 GCA_900474235.1 Cecidostiba semifascia | reverse complement strand
GAGGTGATTTTTGTGTGCATTTAGTAAAAGCTTTGCTAGATGTGCGCTCGAATGAATATTCAGACTATGTATTTCAACTTTATTTTTAAAGTTTTAATTGTCGTCCTTGTTAACGTTATTTTCCGCATTGATTTTCTCAGCATTTACAATTGTTTAATTCCTCTTCCATAATTACACTCTAAGAACAAAGTTGTTGAACTCGTTATAGTTGAAGCATAAAGTTTGAGAAATAAGAAAAAAAAAGAGTAAGAAGAAATTAAACCGAAGGCGAAGGAACAGAAAAAAAAACTCGAGAATTTAAGTACGACGCCTCTGTAATTAACGCCGAGTCTTGGGCTCGAGCTGCTTTCTGCAGCGAACGACGCGTTTCGACGATATAGGATATAATATTTCTGCTGTTATATTACTCAGTTTTATACGGCGCGCGCGACAAAATTGAGATGAAATCCAGTGAAAACCAAGTCCGCTGTACTTTTGAAACTTTCTTGTACCTTATATCGCGCTCGATACAATAAGCTCGCTCTCTCTCTCTCTGCATTATATCGTATAAACCGGCAAAGAACGCGCGAAAAACACGAAAGAATTAATGTAAAAGAAAGGAAGTAGACTCAGTTTGTACCAGTCCCCAGTAATTTCTAGCTCTTATAAATATGCAAATACAAACCGGAGCTGCTGGAGAGTCTCCGAGTGTTTACCTCTTGCGGGGGACGTTCGTTACTCTCGTTAACCCCAAGCCAAATAAAATTGGTTTGTTCCATTTGGCGTCCTCTCTTTCTCTCGCTATCTTAACCCCAGCAGCTATACGTACCAGCCGATAGATCTCTCTCTCTCTCTCTCTCTCTCTCTCTCTCTCTCTCTCTCTCTCTCTCTCTCTCTCTCTCTCTCTCTCTCTCTCTCTCTCTCTCGCAAGAGAAAGAGAAAGAAAAGTATAAGTAAGCACACAGCGCGTGGGCTGCAGGAAAAAGAGTCGGGAGCGAATTCGTTAACTGGCGCGCAGTGGCAGCGAGTAGAGAGTACAAATTAATTTCGTGCTTAAGCCGCGAGCTCGGAGGATTTTATGTACGCACATAAAAGAGCCGGCGGGAGCTTCGTGTGCGCGCATTTGCCCTTTTTCCCAGCAAGCTCCGTTGGAGGGGGGAGGAAGAAGGGGGTGTCGTTCGAGGTCGCGCGCGTTTACGGCTCCAATCTCGGTAATATATTATAGCGTGTCAAATACCGCCGCGCGCTGTTTCGCGCGCGTCTGCCGCCGCCCGCTCAAACTCATTTAAAGTGCCGGCGTTCCGCCCTTGCGGCTATATACCCTCGCGCGCGCGCGCGACATGTAAAGTTTTAATTTAACGCCGCCGTCGCCGCGCTCACCCCCCGCCGCTCTTCTCTGTCTAGCGCACTCTTTCAGCCTCTTCGCGCGCGCACTCAGCTGGTCTCGCTTTCGCGCGCTCTCTCTCTCTCTCTCTCTCTCTGCACCTACGTCGCCAGAAAGAGAGAGAGAGACAGAGAGAAAGAGCTTGTAAGCTCCCTAAGTATCCGGCGCCAACGAAAGAGGATTAACACGCGGGAATCGCGGCGCTTTTCTCTCTTTTTTTCGCGGGATTCCCGAGCGTCTCCCCTCTTTCTTTCTCTCCCTCTCTCTCTCTCTCTCCATTCCTCTGCGAGTATCTAGCTGTATACATACATGGATATGATACGTATGCATATATAGGCTCTCGTTTTTACGTTGGCCTCTTTCGCACTCTCGCTTTTTCCTCGAGAGCGCTCTCTTCTGTTTGTCCCGCCACCACCACCTATGTGTGTGTGTGTGTCATTTGCATCGCGGGGGGCGGTGTAGGTATATATAGTCCTTTGCGCTTTAAATCGCGACAAGACTCGAATGCACCGGGCGTTTTTCTCTAAAGCCAACGCACGCGTTTGAAAACTCTAGCCGAGCTTTCGTCTCGAGGCTGGTGATTTTTTACGTTTACGAGCTCGCACACGAAAGGCTTGTATATATCAAGCCACATTCGTGTTTGCTCGCGCGTGCGACTAGTCGTTGCTGTTGCTGCAAACTTTCTCGTGCGTTTATTGAAAATTCAACGCGCAGCCGGCATCGTTAAACCCGTTGCCGGCGCGTTCTTTTCTCTCTGCATGCAGTGTGTATGTGTGCGTGTGTGTGTGATATGCGCCGTATATGGGTGGTGAGGTGCTAGCTGCGTCCATAAAGCTTCTAGGCGCGAAGGGTATGCGATAACGCATTTTCTGGATTTGCTATTGTTCCTTCTATACGCGTTTGATATCGCACTACTGCAGCGATTGCACGATGTAGAGGATCGCGCGAATGGATTTTTGTAACGCACGTGTGTTATGTGAAATGTATCAGTGGTCTTTTCTACGTCAGCGCAGATTATCGATATGTACGAGTACTTATATTTTAATAGTATAGTTCGGATTAAAGTGAAAAACCTGTTGCTGTATACATTATCGGCAAGTGCAAAACAACAAATGGAAAAGCAAAAAGATCAAACTCGGTATATCAAATTATTTTCGAGCCATAATTTGAATTTCCGCAAATATCGAGAGTATAACAATTTCAACTGCGATGCTCGACCGCATCATAGTAAATAGTTTGACTATTATCCAGCATTCCGTAATATAGTGGATGCGCGTTTCAGAATTTTTACATTTATATGATATATACTTATATAAAGAGCCACGTCTGCATAAATGAAATGCAAACCTAATCTTGCATGCGCAGAATTTGGGGAAATAAGCGTATTAACAAGTTGTAGTTGGAGCTGCGAATTGTGGTAATGAATCGCTCCGAGTCATGAATTCGCCGTAGTAGGTTATAAAGGCTGGAGGATTTCGCAGGTATATATCCGTCGAGTTGAGTCTGTGTCTATACCAATCTAACAATCGCGCTATTCTCTCCTCGGCTGTATTGTATTTCAGCATGTTGAATGGACGCGATTCTGTAATTTCACGAGAGACAGTTGAAAAAATTCGAGAAATATATTCTGAATCGTGCACTTGCAATTAAAGTTTCTCGTATAGCGTTATCCCGCCCTTTCAGACCCTCAAGCAGAGAGAGAAAATCACGCACCCTCGTTCCTTTTTTTCAACCTATCCATCCATCAAGGGATACACCTACATTTATGAGAGCGCGTTTCGGAATACAGAGCAAGTATCATCTATCTATCCTCATTTAATGTAACGCCGAATTATTGATAACCACGGTATATAGTCCGAACTCGATAAAATATTCGGATGATGAGACAAAAAATCCACTGATGCTCCTCGATTGGTATACATGTAAGGTATACAATATCGCGCGCGAGCATAGCGTGGGCAGTAAAAAAAAAGGGCATCAGCTGTTCGGAGAGGGATAGAGCAAAAGTTGAGACACAGTACTTAGCCTTCGCGGCGGCGCTTCCCCTTTGATTTACAATATTAGCTATGGGCCATCGGCGCGGCGCGGGCACGTCGCGCAGATAAATTTTGCGGCACTGCGAGTCAAGCTGCTGCTCCTGCTGTGCTATTACGAGGCTCGTAAATGCTCCGGGACGGGCTGGCTGCTGCTCTCTCTCTCTCTCCCGCTCTCTGCCGATATATCGGAGTGGCACTTCGGCGCTGCATGCGCTCGCGAGGGCGGGTCATTAGGGTAAAGAGTGCATAAAAGAGCGAGAGCAGGCTGCGTAAACGCCGCGCGAGGAAGCCTATCGCGCCGCTATCGGCCTCGCGAGCTTTACTGCGCCGCAGTTTATTGGCTCTCTCGGCGGCTACATATACATATATATATGCACCTGGCCTGTACCCTATATTATATACACTCTTACTGCAACGCAGCCTGTGCACTACTGTCCTGAGTACATATATATACACATACACTGCTGATGATGCAGGCGCCTCTCTCTCCCGGCGTCTTCATCTAGCCGCAGTCATTGACTTCCCATTAGGAGGCAATCGAAATCGATTCTCGCGCGTTTTTGCGCGGCCTGTCGTCGCCGCTACTTGCGAGGAAATAAGCCAATGGACTGCAAAGCTACCGGCGCGCGCTGATATCGCGGCTTCCGGGCCGAGCTATATCGCGCCGCCTGCACACCGAAAATTGACTCCCACAGCAGCCCCGGCTGATTTATTTTTCCGAGGGGCTGCTACTGCTGCTGGTAACGTGCCAAAGATGAAAAAGTGCACAGCTCGTTCACTCGGCCTTCTCCTCCCAGAGCTCCTTAACTGCAGCGAATCAAGCTTTATATGGGAAATGACCTTCTCTCTATTTTCATCTTTCATTGCGGTTTCTCTCTCTCTCTCTCTCTCTCTCTCTCTCTCTCGCTCTTAAAGCTCCAGCCGCCGCCTCTGAGGAAATTGAACCAACTTCCGAACTCGCGCGCGCGCGCGCCCGACGACGAAGAAAAATTGTTTTGATTATTCTTCTCCGAGCGTTTCTCGCGCCACCGCTGGTCTTATCGCCCGGCCTAAATTAGTATTTATTACGCGATTCCCCGAAACTTTCTCGGATTCGCTCTTGGTTCCTTTTCTTACTGCTGCTGCTGCTGGAAGCCACCGGGGATTCTCTCGGCGATTGCACGACTGGATCAAGTGATTCTTTATTTAGTGTGTGTGTGTGCTTGCTTGAGCTTCGGCTATACCATCAGCCTCTCTCTCTCTCTCTCTCTCTCTCTCTCTCTCTCTCTCTCGTTGCTGTATATACGAGTTATGAGAAGAGTAATGGGTTTCTCCATTCTCTATGGTATACCGCGAGCGCGTTAGTATAATATACTTTTTCGTATGGTTGAAATTTAGGACTGTAGCAGCCGAGAATTAACTTTTACATTCTTTATATAGAAGCGTTTTGCAAGCAGTGTGTATAATAAAACTAGAATTTTTATGAATCTTTTGGGAAAAAAAAGCGAGGGCAATAAAGATAGGGCACATATATATTGACAGTTTTATCTGGTCTTGGGGAAAATTTAAATTTAAACTGAAAATCAATTATTTGCTTGTTTAACATTTTATTTTTGTTCGTACTTTTCAGTTTGATATAAAATCTCTCTATATACTGTATATGCAATACGTATAATTTTTCATAACCGTCAGCGATCAACAACCCATCAACTTTTCAGGATGCTATATAAATTTGCCGATGCTGGAGCGCGTTGTGCGATGAAAAGCTCTCTCACGCGTCATCTCCATCATTAAACTTATTTGTATGCGAGCATAAATTAATCCGTCGCGGGCTTTTCGAAAAATCTCGTGATACACATCACATCACGGTTAATGCGTTTAAAATTCACGCACGCGCTGTGTGTATATATATATAGGCTGAAGTAATTATATTGGCTTAGAAAGGAATTTAATTGCTATTTTAAATTGCATATGCATTATTCATTTTGGTTCGTTGGAAAAATTTAGGTTTACTTTTACGTTTTCCATAGGAAATACGCTTAATAAAAAAAAAATGTTTAATTATAATATAGCCATATACTTGTGCATACGAATTTCTATATTCTCAGGAAGCAGCAATAAGAAGTAAAAGCGAAAAATTGTGAATTTCCGCGACTGTGTATAAGGTTCAGTGCACAGGGAACTTACAAGGAGAGAGCGGATAATATCCAGGGGAGTTCTCGTTCCCTCGGAAAGTGTAAGGTTAATTGGAATTTAAAACTTTTTATTATCTTGGCTGCTGATTGAATCTTTTTATAGACGCATCAGGATTTACTTTTGGACCAATGAATGAAAAGGTTATAAGAATTTTACACACGAAATTGTACATAAATTATTTATCATATACACACGTATCTCGTATTTCATTTAACGATCCTGATTTTAACTTGAATATGTCGGCTTCATTGTACCACGAAAAGTCGGGCGAAATGGCAATTTCAGCTTCATAAGATATTAAAAAAAATTGCTAACACTAGCTCGAATAAGAAGCGAAAAAAAAGAGATGAAATCGAACGAATACATAGCTAGCGCGTCTGTAATAGTTGAAATGACATTTTTCTCTATCTCCTCGTTGCAATCCGAGTAAGCCGCTTATATCTTTTGCGTCCTCGGCTTTAAGTTCCAAACGAAATTGAAGTGTAATTACCAGTTCAGCTTTAAAGAGCCGAGAGGCTGGCATATAACGCGGAGTAACAGCAGCAGCAGCAGTCGGCAGCAGCGGCAACCGCGCGCGACTCTCAGTTAAATCATGGATGGAGAAGATGGCCAAGCGCAAGTCAGAGACCATAAATCGCATAATTAAAATGAGGGTGAAAAAGGTAGGGTGGCAGGGAGAGAGAGAGAAAAAAAGTGGCATTTCGCTCTCCGCGCAGCTCGAGTGCGCTCAGAGAAAACATGATTTTCCGGCGCGCCGTGGCGAGAACTAAACTCTCCCCGCAGTAAGCCCTGGGGTCTATTTTACATCCGGTTAGAGGCAGCTCATTTTATAGATAAATGACGCTCGGCTCTGGGAATTACTTTCGATATTGCAAGCTGTTTTCGCTGCGCAAACAGCTGAGCGAAAAAAATTTCCTGCAGCGTACGTTTTCTCTCTCTCTCTCTCTCGTCCTCGTCCTCGAGTGTGAAAAAAAGCTTCCAGCAGCTATCCCTCGCCGTCCTATCGTTCATCGACACGGAGCTTTTCCGTGTTTGATTCGCTCTCCCGAGGGCTGCTACTGCAGTCGAACCGCGCCTCTGCTCGGATTTCGCACTTGGAAAACAGGTCGAGTGTATTTTCCAAGAGTGCTGTGTGCTGCACGTGTAGCGAGGATTCGCGTCCGAAACGCGCGCGTATCCCGTATATAGCTGAGAGCTTTACCGGCGGAAAGAGAAAGAGAGAGAAAGAGCGAGAGAGAAACGCTGTAACTGTGCCGAGGCCAGCTATATATATACCACGCGAGTAGTATAAGAGATATTTATCTGGCGAGACTTTTAAGGTAATGCAGCGAATTTTGTCCCGCGACGAAAATTTAAGTTATGCCCCCGCTCCGCAGAAGTTGCTCGAAAATTATAGCGTCACTGTCGTGAAATTTCTCTTTGCGCGCTAAAAGGTCAAAGCGGAGGAGAGGAGCCCGGTGTTTTATGCTCTGGCCACACGCACGTTAGGAGATATATTATGTCTAATAGTTGCGCTCACGGAAATGAATAAGAGATCCATTTTCAGCGGTTTTCCTGCGCGGAGCTTTGTCGAGAGAAAGCTTTCCGCGTAATGATGAAAAATGATTTTCCGAGTCAACGCAGCCGTGCTTTGACTGTATACTATCTGCGCTGGCCTGATGTGAGGAGAGAGTCCGAAAAATAAGCTTTTTTTCTATTACATATAGATCGAGCCATAAAATAAATGTGATATCGTGCAAAAACAACAAATTTTTCAATCCCGATCCAATTTTTATTTCTGTAAATGTAATTTCCAAACGGTGTTATAGAGCGTAATTGCGGTAGTTCCGCAGTAAAACGAATCGCGTATATCATATAGTCATATAACAATAACAACAGCAGCAGCAGCACAGCAACAACGTAAGCTTTAATTTTACATTTAACTGCCTACAATAAATACAGGCTTTATCTCGAAATCGTGTACACGCGACCGAATATAATAAGTTATTGGCCTATGTTTGGACCGAAAAAGCATTAAGCCGCGCTGAAATGGAATTTTCATGTGAAATTCAAAATATACAATTTATCATCATCTCTCTCGAGCTAATAATATTCTCCATCAGAGTCATCAGAAAATAAAACGAAAGCTGTCGCGCCATCAATGCCGAGTATAGCAGTATAGTAAAATAAAGGCAAAATATCTTTTAGCCAACTATATAGTTCCCCGCCGCAGCAGACTTGGAAACGCGGCGGTGTATATATTCCAAGAGACGTTTTATGCAAAATCGTTGCGCCGTCTGCTTGCAACTGGTGCGCGCCGCAGCGAATCGCTCTCCTCCTGTATATTATACACGTCTCTCTTTCGCTTCCGAATCGGTCTGTGTCTTTTTCATTGCTCTTTTTAGTCTCCCCCCTGCTCGGCTGCAGAGCCGTTAGAAACTCTTGCGTTGTGTGTGAGACCACGTTCTACATCTATATATACACAGAGAGAGAGAGAGAGAGAGAGAGAGAGAGAGAGAGAGAGAGAGAGAGACAAGCGTATTATAACAGTGCTATCCCCCGAACCTGTCGGATCGTCCATTATTCATACCTAAATAAGGTCATTCGCTGGCACGGAAAGTCTCTGACGGAGATAGCGCGTTCCGCTGTATACTCCTCTGCATAAGAATCGCGCGAGAGCAACAAGCGCGCGACAGCTGAACAGCTTATTCCTCCGGGGAGAGAACTTAAACAATTGGCCGCCTTTCTTATTGCCATTTATAATAGAGAAAGAGAGAGAGAGAGAGAAGGGTGAAGAAGATTCTTCACCCTGGAATTCGTTGACAGCCGACGCCGTTTCATCATCATGGCTGGGCGGCAGAGAGTATAAGAGAGAAATATTAAAGCAGCTTGATACTCGCGGGAATGGCGATATAAAGCCGAGGGAAAATTAAATCCGTCATTGTATCTTTGGACAAAAACATTTTTTCCCAGAAATTAATCATCGCGCGCCTTTTTTATCGAGAGAATTCCGCTGCGCGCAAGCAGGAACGCGACGAAATTTTTTAACACGACGCAGCTGTAATAGTAAGCTGCAGTGTAAATATAATAATATATTCTCGCGCGCGCGAGTTTGACTAGAAAAAAAGGGGCAAAACTTATTAAAAATGTCATATTGGAAACGATCGAGCGCGAGATAAACGTAGCAGTAGCAGCAGCAGCCCAGCGATTTCCCTCCAATAAATTTAAAGCTTACGAGATATGGCGCGCTGCGCGATGCGTCAGGTATCATCAATAATACTCGTCGATACGGGCCGAAGGATTCATGGTGCGCGACGCGCTATTTTGCCTCCATTAACTCTTTCACAGCGGCGCGTCATAAATCACGCCGAGCTGCGATAAGGATCGGAATAACGCCATTTTCACGCGGTGCGAATCATTGTCGCCATCGCCTCCTCTCGCGCTCCCGAATCGATCGATTCTCGAATATTTCGTGTTTTCGCGCCCTATTCTCTCCTCTTTTCCGCTACGGTTCTCTCCCTCTCTCTCTTCGTTCTTTATTTCGATTTCTCTCGTTATTTTTCATTTCTCTCTCTCTCTCTCGTCAGAGTACCGAGAGAGATTTTCGTTCAATCAACGATCATTCAAAATCCCATCGGGCCAAAATGCACACCGCCGTGTATAGTCGATTATATATATATGGAATGTGTCTGTCACTTTGCTGTTACTCGCCATTTTTCGATGCTCATTTGTTCAAGTGGCTTGCCCGCGTTATCGCGTGCCATTGAATAAAACGTATTTATATAGGCGCGTGCAAATACTGCCACTCTCGTGAACTTTGTGTAAAATCATCATCGCGAATACAGTGCATATATATCCTGTTGATTTTTTTTTTTTGCAATCTGCGCGATAAAACGCAGCGAGAGTTTGCAAGTGCGATTTCCGAAATTGCTACTGGATTGGAATGCATTGTGCCGGGCTCTATATTCGCGATATCGGAACGGCGGCTTTCGCGAAATTTAGCACATGCAACCCTTGGGAGTTTTTTTTATACAATTTTAACAAAATATGCCGCATATTGAGTACTCGATTTTGTTTTAAATAAAAGTAATGCCAGTCTCTCTGTGGTATTAAATTTTCCGAGAAAACTTTGTTTTCATGGTATCGTTGTAATTTTTATTTTGTATAGTTTCTCTGTTCTCGAAAGTGCTTCGTTTTTATAGCTTCTCTGTTTTCGAAAGTGCTTGTGCTTTTTTTTCGCCGCGCTTGCATAAAATTTCAATTAATGCAAACAAGAACTGGTGCAAAGCACAGGAGGAGTGTGAAAAATATTAAACTTATACACATCAGAGAAGTAAAATCGGGTAAATGATGATTAATAAAAGACTTAGTAAAATTAATTTTAATAATGGTTACTATTTCTTTTATAAAAGTAACAAAAATTAAATCTGATGACTAAAAATTTGTTTTGTAATCGAATAATTTAAAATTTCATCAAACTTTTCTATAAAAGAATTAGTTGTATCTAATCATCTTCATATAGTATGCAGCTAACTATTTGTATACTTATAGTATTCCTATAGTAAAAGTTATCCTCGAATTTTCGTGTCTCAACTGAAGAAGGTTGAACTTTTTTAAAGAATATTTAGTATATACTTGTGTATAGTAATAGTATATACTAAAAACATCTCTCGTTGCACCAAGTGGATTATATACATCAAAATATCGCAATATCAACAAAATTGAATCATCCGCAGGAAATACAAGCCAGGCCGGAAATTGAAATCCATCGCGAAAAAATCTGCCGATGAGTTTGCGAGTGTATATGTGTATAGAGATAGGAGTCGGGACGATTATTTTACTCTAAAATTAACCAATTAAAATTCTCGTTGTCGATCGAGGCTGCGCGCACGCACTGCATCCGCTGGTAATATCGCTCGAAGCCCAGACCGACGTCGCCGGACGCAGCGATTGGACGATTAGGGAATCAGCCATGGGGTTAAATTGGATTCGATTGGCCGATTGTGCGAAATTACGCCGATGCGAGCGTTCGCTAGTGCTCTTTTTCACGCCATTCTCATATAAAGCCGACTCTCTGTCTCTCTGTCTCGTGTGCACGAATGTGTGTGTGTGTGTGTGTGTGTGTGTGTGTGGCCCCTCTGGTGCGCTGCTGCATTTTCCGAAGGTATTTTCAATTCGGCCGCGAACAAATCGCTGCCTGAATTCACGCCGGCAGAAGATAATCGCTTTCAGCGAATCGTCGCGCTCCCTCCGAAATCGCGCTTCACTATATATTATAAATGTATATATGAACAAGTAGTCTTCCCTTCGTCGTCCGTTATAATCGCAAATTATCTCCCACACACTGTCTGCGTTATTTGCATTATACCGTTATTAAGCTTTTTAACTTAATGAAAGTATAATACGTCATGTAAATTTGCTTTTCAATTACCATTTCGCCGGTTCCTACAAAGACTGACATTTTAATTTATTGCCACTTTTGGGACACCAAAGTAAAATGAATTTGTTCAGGACCTGATTTTAAACTCGATGCGATATAATTCGTATACTTTAAGTTTATCAGGACTTATTGGTCAAATTTATTTGACTCATCCGGTGCTTGACAAAAAACAATGACAAATAAAAACAGTCCTTGCTTGAGTTGTGCTAGTTTTCGTAGGAAAAGCGACGATCTATATAGGTATACGATATTGTTTTTTTTTTTTCGAGCAAATATCGGTGCAATACCTTCTGACAATATACAGCAATCTGCCTCGAAGCATTGGCGAGTATTTTTACATC
>UCQR01098112.1:0-16323 GCA_900474235.1 Cecidostiba semifascia | reverse complement strand
ATAAGGTACACACACACACACACACATACATACACAGAGGCCAGCAGCAGCAGCGTCGTCCACTTCATAAAGTAGCCCGCGCTCCCGCTGTTGTGGCGAGCGAGAGAGTATATCTGAAAAAGGCCTCTCGCGCGAAAACTGCCTGCGTATTTATCTTTCTTATCCGCTGCAGCCGCAGACTTCTCTCTCTCTCTCTCTCTCTCTCTCCCGCCGCCTGCAACCTTGTTTCAAGCCTGAAACACGGGAAAGAGAGAGAAAGAGGGAGCGACGCAAATGTTTATGCGCGGCCATATCGATGCTAGCGCTGCCGCTGCGAATTTTTGCGGAAAAAAACTCATCGACATCCTCTCGCGCGCGCGCGCGCGCGCGCGGGCGAAGGCGTCTTTATAGCGCCGGCGAGTAAGATATTGCCGAGCCCTCGACGTGTTTATGAATATTGGCACGCTGCTGTTGCTGCTGCTGTACACGAGTGCTTCTGCTTCTCTCTCAAGAGAGAGAAAGAGGAGAGAAGAGGAGGATGAGAGGAGAAGAAGAAGCTGCTGCTGCTGCTGCAGCGCTCATCAGTAAAGACCTGCGAGAGTGAGAGAGAGAGAGCTCGTAGGGAGCGCGCGATGATATATAAGGGATTTGTCTCCGGCGGCGTCATACGTCATGTCGCAAATATTAACTCGCTGATACAGGCCATTCATTCACTTAATTACAAAGAGCCGTGATTTAAGGCCAACCTCTCTCTCTCTCTCTCTCTCTCTCGCTCTCTCTCAAACTCTCTCTAGGATTTCCTCGGCTCTCTACTCTTTTTCGGGGTCCAGAAAGCCGCCGGAGAAGAGAGATAAAGAAGAGCAGCTCGAGCAGCAGCAGCAGCAGCAGTAGCATCGGAATGTCTATATGAGGAAAGCGGAAACGCGCTGACGCGTGATGCTGCACATCGGCCAAAGGAAAGAGATTACCATGAGAGAGCGTCTCTCTTTTTGGCTGAAATAGAGAGATTGCGCGACTCTTTGATATTAGCAGGGTCGTACTGTAGCACACGTATAGTGACTTTTGCGGGCTGTCGGCTTGGAATGCTACCGTCGGCGGCGGCGATCAAAGTACTTATACGTCGAGAGAGTTGCAGCGTTATTAGCCGCACTATACCGCCAGAGTTTCGCCTTAATAACGAGGCATCCACTATATCTCCATATTATATATACTCTTTGACATGCGGCCAAGGTACGATTTTTCCGTATATACGAGAAAGCAATCCCTATATATACTCCTTCATTTTTCTTATTAGGTCGCAGGTGAGACGCGCGCGCGGCCTCGAGACTTTTTACGACGAGCTCCTCCCCTCTATATACGCAAACTAGACTCTCTTTCTCTCGGGTTGTAAAGGCGAATTAGGAGGATCCCTTGCCTCAAGAAAAAAAAAAGAGAGAGAAAGGCGCATACTGCACGTATGCCGTAAATCGTCGCGGCGATATCGAGAGTCTGACGAGATGAACAAACGCCGAGCGAGCGCGCGGCGCTCTCGAACGAGATGGGAAATTAAATAGAGAAATAGATCCCCTGCTACGGTATGCATGAAAGGAGCTCTCTCTCTCTCTCTCGCGAGCATAGTCCTTACTTAGGCTCTATACCCCGCGTCCTTACATCCTTAACTGCCAAACTTATGCCGGGCTGACTTAACCGGCTTGAGAGCATCTTGTTTTCATGGCTTTTCCCTCTCCCTCTCCCTCTCTCTCTCTCGCTCTCTCTCTCTCTATCTCCGGTGTCTCAAAGGAGCCGTGGATTCCGCGTCTAATTTTCCGAATTATTATACCGCGAGTGCAAGGGAGCTACTACTATACTGCCGCCGATTCATCGACGACAACACGTACAGTGTGCCGCGTTGATGCGCGCACGTATTTTAGGGGAGGAATTTATGTATTATAAGCGAGGAAAAAAAAATTCACCTTCGTAATAGTGCACTAAATTCTTTTGTTCGCCGAGGTTTTATACGATATATATAGATATATATGGTGAAGACGCATTCCGCTCGCACTTTCAAACGCGCGTACTTTCTAAAGAGAGAAGGTCGACGCGCTAGAGGCTATATACTGGAAATCACACTACGGCCGCGTTCTAATTGTTTTCTCGGGCTTAACTTATTAATAAAACGCTCGTTTCGCTCAGCTCTCCCTCCTGACGTTGCTTATGTATATATATATATATATACCGCGTAATCCCACCGCGTAAATTCCTCGGTTTGCGGCGGGAAAAAGAGTCAATTTTCCTCTGCATCGAGTTTCATCCAGAGCAATTATTATTTCGATAATTTTATTTGTCGTTTTCCACCATGATGAGATCTGTGTATATGCGTGTGATATCAAAGGCAAACTTGTATTTTTCGGATGATGATGATGATGATGATTAAATTCGAAATTTCGCGAGTCAAAGCTTCACGCGAGTAAACACAGCCTCTCTCACTTATATGTACTGCGTATATATCCAAATTGCAAACATATACAATGTTTTCCTTGTACTTTTCTGCCTCGATCTCTCATATCACTCCGTTATACAATATTATTCATGAGAATTTGCGAATAAATCCCATTGCGCAACAGCAACACGCAAATGTTTAACGTTATTAAACACACTCGCGAGCGCGCCGCGGATCATTAATAAAGTATAGCATTAATAATCCCTGTATATATATATATATATTTCAAGCGCGTCGAATATTGCGTATTACACAGCTCGCCGCCGCAATATGACACACAGTATTGTACGGGCTTTTAACGATGAAAATCGAGACGTATTTACGAGGTGGGCGCATTGTTATATTTACTTCTCGTTTCTCGTCGTATATACATAAACGAGCTGTTGTGATCATCAGGCGTTTATCGCTTTTCCGACACGATCACGCACGCTTACGTCTTTTAGCAGTTGAATCGGTAAAATTTTTCCTCAAAGAGCAACAGCCGTTGTCGTCGTCGTCCACCCTCTAGTCACGTCGAGGGCGCCATAACTCAGGCAATCGGAAGAGCACAGTTGTGGTTAAATGCCTGACGCTTAAATGTCCGACAGCCGTCGGTGCGTGTACCAACCGCAGTAGCAGCAGCTACTCCAACTCTTTCTCGTTCAGAGATTTTCTCTCTCTCTCTCTCTCTCCCCGTTGTTCGGTTCGTGAGAGTTGGAGTTCGCTCCCGCTGGTTATTTAATTAAAACCGGATTATACGAAAGTTCCCCCTCTCTATACATATATATATGTATACACGCGTCGTGTCTTCTCTGCATATACGGAAGACACTGTACTACTACTACTTTTCTTTCAAGCGTGTGCAATTCCAATCCGATGTCTATATATATAGGTGTATATACGTATAATTACACGTTATCGAGAGCAACAATATAATATCGATAAAAAACCTCCTTGGCTGTCTTATCTCGAGAAATATACCCGCCGGCGATCCCTCGAAGGCTCGTCAATAACCGAGCTAATTGCTTCATTCGGATTAACGCCAGACCGGAGCATAAATATCGCTCGAGGGCTAATTGCCTAGTAGTAGTAGCTCACGTCTTTAAATCCCAACCGATTTTTTTTTTTTTTTTTTCGTTCGTCGCGCTTTTCACTCTCGTCGCGCTTTTCCATTTTCATAAAAGCCCGCGCGCCGCGCGAGCTTTTACGAGCAATAACACGGAATGCGCGGCGCGTATATAGCCGCGAAACGTAATCGTTATAACGGGTGAAATTAATTAAGGCTCGATGGATCACAAAGGGAGAAAGTAGGGGGGAGGAGGAGGAGGAGGAGTTCGCCCTCGATTCTCGATTCTACTCCAGGCGGCGCGTTCTCCCTCCCGTTGATGTTCTCTATTAAATCAAAGAGGTATTCAGATGTCGGCCGCGCGATGCTCCGGGAATCCAAATCGCGGCAAGCCGTAAACCAGAGAGAGAGAGAGAGAGAGAGAGAGATGCCGGTACCAATCTGCGAATGCAGCTATTCTCCGATGCTATATACTATTGGCTCTCCTCTCCGCGGTATATGTACTGTAACGACTGCAGCGGATGCTTGCGAGATTGATTCGTCTTATGGAACATGTACAGCGGAGGTTTTATTGACCAACGATTGTCTAGTGTATACTACATGGTCTCTGTGTACACTGTGTACGGCTATATGAGACGATAAAGAAAGTTTACAAGGAACGAAGAGAGACAGGTTAATCGAGAGCTGCGTATAATGAAGAAATCGACTAGTAGCCAAGAGAGAGAGAGAGAGAGATAGATAAGAAAGTAAGGCTGCACTATATACGCGTATTGTTTTTAACGCGTATCAGCTATCTCTGCAGCAGAGCGCGCGTGGGCCGCGTGAGCTCATTACACGCGAGAGAATAAAGCACGCGACGTGGGGGCGGGTATAATAACGGCTTATCGACGCGTTATATCTCCCGCGGAGTAGCTCTTTAACTATCGAGATATCCCTTCTTCTCTCTCTTTTTTTTTAATTAAAAAGAAGAAGAAGCAGCAGCAGCAGCCAAGGTGTACGGGTATTATCGCCCGTCTGCTCTCTCTATCTTGGCAAGAGAGAGAGAGAGAGGAAAGGCGTAAGAATAGCGCCCGTTTTTTTGCAAGTGTGTGTGTCTCTCCTCCTTTTTTCTCTCTCTCTCTCTCCTTCCGTATAAATGATAGGGGCCGTTATGGTCGCAGATAGTCCGCGAAACTGCCCCCGTAGAGCGCTCGAGGGGGGAAGATAAAAAAAGATAAAGGACCTCTCGCGGCTTAACCACCTGCTCCGTCTTCTCTCTCTCTCTCTCTCTCTTTCTCTCGCGCATCAACGCCTCGCTTCTTTCCTTCTTCTTTAATTGCGCGAATAAACGAGGGACTGAGACGCGCGACGACGAGTAAACGGCCAGTATAGTCCTCTGATTCTTATTATTAGGGGGGGATTATACTTACTTTACTGTATATGCTATACTCCCCCGTGTTCATATTATATATAGTAAGCACACACAGCGCGAGGACGAGATGAGATTTCGTTTTCTTATATACACATACATTTCGTTGCTCTTATTACATTCAGCCGGCTACAATTGCTTTTGAAAGTCGAATAGTAGAGTATATACACACTAGGCGAAGGGAATATCGAGTAGCGCGGGCTCACATAAATTTGCGAGGGCACTTAATTGAAAGGGGAAAAAGAATAGTCCGAGCAGAGCCGGAATAACAGAAGCTTTCCTCTCTTCCGAGGACAAAGAAGCAGAAGAAGAAGAAGAAGAAGTATAGAAGAAGAAGAAGCGAGTTCCTTCCTATACATGTATACATACGTGCGTGCCGCGCGGAAGGAGACGCGGATATGTTAAACGGCTCGGGAATGCCGTTCGGTATTCGACAAATAAACGAGAGAGAGAGAGCCCCGACGAATCTCAACTCGCGCGCCTTTTTACGTTTTTACGAGGCTAAACCCTCGGCCAATTGTTCGCTGCTGCTGCAGGGACTTTATTGCTGCAGCTCCTTCTTCTGCGCCTTTTAATGGATTCTTTTTGTAGACCGATGGTGAGAAATGTTTCACTCTCATCGCGCTTGTTGTTGTTGTTGGGCTTTTCGGGATTGATTTCGACTCTGATGGACACGTCGGACTTTTGAAATAGTTACTGCTATACTCTTTCGTGGATGCTATTGATTTTTCGAGGCAAGCATTTTTTTTTTTAAACCCGTCAGGTATTCGATGAAAAGAGCGGCGGTAATCATCGTAAAAATGCTGTTAACGTTTGCAAAAGTGCAGAGCGCGGAAAATGCGCGAAAAAACAAGAGTACAATTAAAAAATTCTGCGGATGCCATACTAGAGAGATAGATAGATAGAGAGAGAGAGAGTGCACGCATGAGAGTGTATAGAGAGATCCAGCGGTGAGAATCATCCAGCGAATCGGTGTGAATTTATAGAATCGAAGAAATAAGAGCTTACCAACAGCGTGTGTATATGTGTGTATATATAGTTTTCGGGCAGCTCTATGCGTGAAAAAAAAAAGTCATAAAGCCCGTGGGACGCGCGCGTATATATGTAACAAAGTAAACCGTAAAATTGATCTGTATAAAACTGGTGTTGAAATGTAGCCTCTCTTTCTATACTGCATATATACGTCGCTGCTGGCTGTCGGTGTCCGAATCGCGCGCGCTCGCGCGGGATAAAAAAAATACACTTAAAAGTCGTGGTCGAAATAAAAAGCCGGGATAACTTTAACAACAAAACTGCATCGTTCCATTTCATTGATTTCATCGTGCCGGCGGTGTAAAAAAATTGTAGTTTTGATATCTTTAGTGCAGCGCTGTCGCGGCCAAAGCTTTAGAGTTATTTCATGGTTCTGTCAATGCGTTAAATTTCGGAATATTGACGCGTATATACGTTTTATCATCGCACACCATCTTCTGTGTATTCGATATATGTGCAGCGCATGTATATACCATAAAACCTGGATTATTATTATTATTCGGCCTGTCGTCGAGTGAGATATATGTAGATATTACACGAGAGCGACACAAAAAAAAAGTGTGTCTCTCATCCCCGAAGGAATAATAATCATACTTAGCGCGTCAAAACACTTATATCCGTGTGTATACAGAAAAAAAAGAGGAAGAAGACGAATTGTATAGCCTCGGAAGAAAAAAAAACCTCAAAGTACCGTCTGGTGTTGAAAATCGGAGAGAGATCACTTGCCTGCATCTTATACATACATTATCTGCTTTTCCAGAAAAGAAAAAGAGGGGAGCCGCGGGCGTATTATAGCCATACCGCTTGTGAAAATAGACGCTTAGAGCTCTCGCAGACGATATAATACGGGAATTTCCGGTGCGTCTCGATGCACCGCGCCCTCGCCGACGGGAAAACAAACGATCGGACTTGTTCGAGATTATACTTTTTTTTTTCTCTTTTTCTATTTTCAAAATAAACCGCGTGTAAATATATAACGTGCGGGAGCACAAATCACGAGGTTGCGCTCCGCGCAGGTATATATACACACATATGTGTATAGTCGTCGGGGCTGCGGGAATTGTTTATGGGTTCACAATGTGTAGCGGAGGGCATGAAAGTAACTGCGACACTAAAGTGCGGTAAAGTTTTTACTCGTGCTGTGGGTACGGCGGGATTGACAAGGTTATATTGTGGCACGCTGCTATAGTTGATGTTTCAATTTACGAATATACTACTGGGAGGGCAAATCTTTCAACTCTCTTTTGCGGCCGCCACGTTGTTATATTCTCTCGTAATTTACGACAAAAAAAAAAGACAAAGAATATTGAAAATAAAAAATCTAATCGCGAAATATCGTAACCTTTGTGTTTGCAGGAAAGAAAAAGTTCTCAGCCGATCCGACCTGCTGCCCGGTATGCGGCGTGACGGTGAGGCCACAGGAGCTGGAGCAGCACTTCCTGCAGGAGTTGGACCGTCTCTACAAACTGTCATCGGCGTCGTCGAGACCGAGGCCACCGCGACCTGGTCTACCACCTTCGGGACCCGACCACGGCCACGGACAGCTGCTTCACACGCCGTCGGCAGCCGACGGCACGCCGATCGGCAGATGGGAGACCTACAAGCGCATCAAGGCCAACAGACAAGTAGGTGTTTATTTAGCTCTTGTTTATCAATTTTGTCAAAAATAACTAAACATCCTATCGCAGGCACGCATACGCATAAAGAATCGAAAGAGGAAAGCAGACGAGCCCGCTTGCCCGGTGTGCAGCGAGCGACTCTCGGGCTCAGCGGAGGAGCTCAACCATCACGTCGAGCGTTGTCTCAACAAACAGAACGGCAACCCCGACGACGAGGAGGTCGATGTCGAGGGCGACGCCGAGACATTCGAGGAGTACGAGTGGGCCGGACAGAGGAGAGTCAGAGCGTCGTCTATGCTTCTCGGTGGCTATTCCGGTGAGCTTAATATTTATAATGTGTACCAACAAAATATTTGTATATAATACAGTTGTAACGTATAAAAATTCACCGCAAACAGCCGCAGGCCTGGCAACGTCGTCGAGCAATCGGTCGAGCGGACCGAACGGTTCGAGGGAAGCAACGCACGAGGACGAGGACGTGGACCTGGTAGTCGACGGCGACGAGAGCGCGCAATTCGGCCCGTCGCAGTACACAGAGGCCGACGTGATAACGCCTCGTCTCGAGGGTTCTGCCCGCGAGCAAAAGGAACGAGAAGCTCTTCGCGAGGCTGTCATATCCCCCGGTGGTTCTCAACAGCAGTCGTCACAGCAGCAGGTCGAGGTCAAGACGGAACCCTCGGCTAGTCCCTGCTCGACGTCTCAGCAGCAACAGCAAAGTGAAGGCGAAGACCTGACGACGACGACGACGAGTACCTCGCCTAACTCGACTACACAGCTGCTCGACGCGAAGAGCGAACCCGAGACGCCGGTCGTCGAGGCGCTTCGCGGACGCGTCAGGGAACTCGAGGCTGAGATGCGCGGACAGGCATTCAAGTGTCTCATCTGCATGGTTAGTCGATGTTTCTTTGCCTCTGAATATATTATATGGTTTTAGATAGCATTGTTACTCGTGCATGATTAACTTCTAATCAAACGCCGACGGGTTACGCATCATTTTTACGATGCGATCGACGTATAGAACCGGATAATTTAGCGTTAAAATCACTGCTCGTTCTTTTCTCAGGAGCAATACAAAAAGCCGGTGACTTCCGTCTGCTGTTGGCACGTCCACTGCGAGCAGTGCTGGCTTCACACTCTGGTAAGTTTTTCTTCGCATCGTTCTCTGTAACGTTCTATAGAGGCACATTCATATCGATATAATTTCGTCGATGCTCGTGTCGGCCCATCATACACCAATCCCCCAAATATATAACACACGCCTGTGCATAACGCATGTTCGCAGGGGGCGAAGAAGCTGTGCCCGCAGTGCAACATGATCACGTCGCCGTCGGACCTGCGACGGATCTACATGTGAGGACGCAAATCTCCGAGCCGTGAAAGCAGCCGCTGTTGCCGCCGCTGAACCGGACTTCTCCCTCCCTCTCTCTCTCTCTCTGTCCTCCTCTTCCTCCTGTACATTTGTAAATTACCTTATAAATTAACGACGCAAAGCCGATCCTCTTTCCCTTACCTTCTCCTTCTTCTCCTTCTCCTCCTCTTCACAGGGAAACCCGAGCACGCAGCGACACGGACACCCTATGTATTTAGCTACAGTACCGCAGTATAGTAAATTAACTCTCAGTCTCTATCACTCACACTCTCTCTTTGTCTGTCTCTTTCTCTCTATCCTGTAGATGAGAAGCGTTTAACGCCGTTCCTGCGGATCGTACGTATATACATATATACATATAAATAGGTAATCGCGATATCATCGTGTATATCGTCATCGGGAGGCCGCTCTCGCTCACTGTCTATATATTATAACCAGGACGATCTGCCGAGAATTCGAGGAGAAGAATTGAATGGACGCGTTTTCGAAAGTGAGGGAGAGCTGGCCTACTCTTCTTCACGGCTGCCCTATTTTTCTAACGAGTTTGCGCGCACTTTTTACGGCCTCGTCTTCGATATACCTATGTACTTCTCGAAAGTCACGCTGAATTTGTGTGCGTTACCGCAGCGAGTCGTCACGAACTGCTGAAACAATCGACGCTGATTTCGAGTCTCTTATAATTTTTCTGTTCTTTGTACTATACGCGATAAAGAAGACGGTGCGAAATTCACTCGTCTTTTTTATCTTGCGCCTCGATGGATTTAATCACTGCAGCGCGCCTGTTGTGTTAATTGAGACCGGCCGACTGCTGCTGGAATCCCAGGGATAATTTATTTTAATTAGTACTCGATTCAGCGAATGTTTCTCTCGGTAAATAATACTCTCCGCATTATACCGGTTTAGCTGCGTGAGCGATCTGTTTCTTTGCGCGTATTTTTTACTCACCGTAAAAATGAGTTATTTTTTTTTTTTTGTACATCTCTCTACTTTATTTCTTTGTGTCGTCGACGTTGCATTTACGAGTAAGGGTACGCACTACACATACACGCGAGCAAAAGGGCTAGCTTCGTTTTGCTCGCTGCCAAAATCGCACTATCATGTTTGTCTATAGACGTTGCACGCTACTAAGAAAAAAAAATGATGCATTTAAACGAAGGAAAGTCATACGGTAGGACGATGGAAGAGACGCGAAGGTGAACACGTATATAGATAGTAAATTTTCTTCCCCCGCTCTTGACTATTATGCATTTTCTCGAGATCGTATATAGTGAGTAAATAAAAAGAGAGAAAACCGATCTTTCGTTCCGTATATACATTTCGAGTCGCACGTATCGTCTGCGACGCCTACTGCGTTCACGTATGCGTATACACCTTCGATTTTGTAAATAAACTTAGATGAATCTTTATTATATTATATAATATAATTCAAGAGATTTTTTTTTATTTTATCACCAAGCATGTTTCACAAAGGTGGACGTTTTCTTTTACTTTCAACGCAGATAATACGAGCATATAATTATGTAGAACAGTACGATCGTATATAACTCTCCTCGATATGATTTTTTGTTAGTCCCCCGAAAATTGTCTTCGTAGGAATTCTTGTATAGATCGAATTGAGTCGCATCGCAGTGCTCGCAAGACTCTCTCAAGGGGCACTGCGATCGTTGCGCGATATTGCGACTTTTCTGTACTCTCGTCAAGGACTGATGATTATAAAAATTGTAAATAAACGAGCCGACGTTCGTATAAAAATCCTGAAGATTAAGAAAAAAAAAACAAACAAACAAACAAACAAACAACTGTGCTGTATTCAAAATAAAACGACCATCATGAAACTGTATACAGCGTCTGTATATTTTCTCGCCAACCTTCCCCCCAACCCCTTGCAGAATCCACTACGACGTTACTCTTCGGCCTAATTCGAAAAACCGCATAATCCTCCCCCCTGACATACACACATACATACATCCCTCTTCCATTCGCACATATTTCTTTTGAATTCCGCGTATACCGCGCGCGCGTGTGTGCTCCCGCGCTTATACGAATCATTTTCACGCGGCGCCGCAATAAAAATGCTTTACAGCAGGTGAATAAGGCAACGAAAACAATGCAGAGAAGAAAGCGGCTGAACGCACAAAAGCTGGAGCGAGCGAACTTACTGTGCGCGCGGCGTTTAATTTCCTAGGCTATCGCGCCTGGGTTATCTTTCGGCCGCTTGGAGGTGTATACACACAAAGGCGACTGCTCTGTAATTAAAGCTCGAGACGACTGCAGCATCAGCAGAGCGAATACAAAATGGCAACGGTCAAGCTGGGACTCGTGCTTTGTTGGAGGGATGCGAACGGTTTCTAGAAAATTGGATCGCTCTTTCTGATATAATCAGTGACGTAAGTAATTTTTTTTTTCGTTTTATAATACTCAAGGCAATACAACACACCGAATAGAAAAAAAAATCATCGAATATACCTTATTCATGCATTTCACGAAGCAACGAGAAATCGGTATATCCATCTCTCCGAGGAAATCGCCTTTCACATCTCGAGCGAATTTATTTCCAGGAAATGACGAAAGCCCAGAGTATCTATATGTGCGCGGGTGTGTGGGCACACCCGGAGGGAGAGTATAAAAATAAGCGAGAGTCAAGAAAATGGCGCGAGAGGGAAAATCCTCCTGCGTCAAAAGGTGAGCGAGTGTGTAGCATAAGCCGTGCATACACCGAGATAGAGAAAGAGAGAGAGAGAGAGAGAGAAGTACGTATATAGACATATACGTGTACAGGTGGGGGCGGAGGGCCGCGCCTCGAGAGGAAAGCTCCGCCTCCCGCGTGAAACGACTCCTCGGCGAGTCCGCGGACTCGCGGAAAACGCGATTTAGCGAATCCCCGGGAAGCTCGGCTTCCTCGCAGCCGGATAGGCAGAGGTGCTGGGGAACAATTTTATTCTTAGATCATGAGTCGCGCGCGCGTATATAGCTGTAAAAGTCTGCATCACACAGAAGTGGTGGAGAGAGAGGGTTATATACGCGCGCGCGCGTATAGTTGCAGGGAGAAAGAGGCTGCTTCATCGAGCGCGAGAAGCTGACCCGGGATCTTTGCTCCGGGAAATGCGGCTTTTCTCGTTGCCATGTAGAGCGAGAGAGAATAATTTAGCGAAGAGAGTTTTGGTTTGTTTTTGCAGGAGTATAGTATAGAGAGGGACTTTGACGCTGTGAGAAGAATCCTGCAGTTGTACGCACTCGCGCAGTGGATTTTACTTTAGAATGTACTGTAAAATACACTCGAAAAAGTATTTTTTTTTTGCGAAAAACATCCTTTGGAAAGAGCTTTTTTTTTTAAAAATTCATTGCTGCAGGGAATTAAATTTTTATCCACAAGTGCGCGCTCGTAATCGAAGCTGTTAGCGATTTCATATAAAATGCGAATACTCGTTTTAAATTTAAAAATTCATTTAATACCACGATGTGCAGTAACTCTCTGTCGCGCACGCTGACGAAAGTGCATCAGGTTATCGTATAATGCAATGAATTAAAGACTCCCTTTGAATGGCGCATAAAGAAAATATTGTTGCTATTTATTGCGTTTAACGCGATAATTTTTCGATACTCGCGCTCCGGAATCATATAATATGCAGTCGATTAAATGAAAAAGTTTTCAACCGGAATGTTTATCATTAGCTTTCGCGAGGTAATGGCATACACGGCTTTTTTAATAATGTATACGTACACGTTAATCGTTGTGAATTGCATTTCTTTTTACATTAATCTCTTCAGCAACTTTATATGTTTCATAAAATTGCAAAGAGTTTGATTAATTGCCGAAAGAATTGCTAAAAAGTATTTGATCCGTAAATTTTCCAAGCGCAAAAATTGCAAAAAAATTCTTAACTGCAATCCAGAAACTGTACCGCTGAATCCCAAAATCCATTCTCCTCAAAAAAAAGTAAAAGAAAAGCCATCCGTATGCATAAGAAAGTTGAGCTCGCAGTCTCATCGCGATAAAAGCTCCTGCAAGCTGTAATCTCTCGCAAAAAGCTTCTCCCCGGAACATCGTATACGTTGCACCTAAGTAAGACAGTACAACGGCTGCTCGTACACACACACACACACATATAGCTATACCTATATACCTACCTACCTACCGGCAACGTCCGCGAGGTCGCGCGTCGCGCCAGCGACTATAATACACCCGCTATTAAAACCTCCGGCTGACTCTCCCTCCTCCTCCTCCCAACTATGGGCGTGTTTGCAGCTATACAGCTGAGGAAGTGAGCGGCGCAGCCGCGCTGTGGAAGGTGCGAGCGAGTGCCTTGGCACCGCCCACCGTCCTATCCCGCGGCTCGTCTCTAACCACCTTTTCCCGCCCCTTCCTCTTTCTCTCTCGAGCTTTCTCTCGCGCACTCACTCTTCTCAAGGCGAAGGAATGCACGCGCTTTTTTAGCCTTTTCTTTTCCTCGCTATATGTATATACATACGCCCTTCCGGGGGGCCGTCCGCGGAAATTTTCTCTCTCTCTATCTCTAGAGCGAGAGACTGATGGATGGCAGAGCCGACCCACAAGACAAACGCAATAAAATGAAAAGTGCGGGGGAGGAAAGGCAAATGCTCGAATGAAAGAGCTGGCTTTAAATGCCCCGGCGTTACGTGCGCTGGATGTGTATATAGGCTGGCTATATATACCTACTGCCGCGGAAAAAAGATTACTCGCTCTCGTTGCGCTGAAGCTCCGCGGGGTGCACACAGGGTTCAAAGAATTGGACACACGAGGCCGAGGCTTTTCTTTAATAAATATATTAGCTTTATTTCTATATTCATATATCATAAACAATATGCAATGTATTTTTATATACTCTATGCGTGTGTGCGTGTGATAATCGTTAAAATATAGACAATTATATAGTGTATAAGGTCATTTCTTCAGTTTTGTTCTTTCTGTATCAAGAGATAATAATAATAGTAATAATGCTTCTTATGAGAAAACTAAAATTCATTTGTATATATATCGTTTACATGTCTAAGTGACAAAGAGTTTCATTTGATTGAGTCTCGTTCAGTTATTTATAATGTATATTTTTCATGATACATGGCAATAAGGCACATTCGGCGAGACACGGATTTCATTTTTGACATCGTTTTACAAATCTCCGACGCGAGAGACGCAATATTCTCAATTGACTCTTAGAGTGCAGTGCTTCATTTTTGTTTTTAATTACATTAAAAGACGCAAATGATAGATGCTTGTGTAGCCGCCCGTGCACGTCTCTCCCCTCTATTATACTCTCGGGCCAGTGAGTTCGTCCTGTACACATCGATTTCTATAGTAGTAGTAATAATTATACACATTAAAGAAAAAAAAAACATCATCGTGGTCAACGGGCTACACCACAGGGTGTATGATAGTTTACAAAACAAAACTGGGCCGCTCTCCGCGCGCACCCGCCGACTTTGACTCGTACATGGCTCTTCTTCCTTTCTATATCTTCTCTTCCTTCGACGACATCGTGGAAAGCGTCGATGATGAACGAAAGTGTCGATGGCGATGAATTATACGTTCGATTGTATATATATGTATGTGATGGCACGTAATGGGGTACGAGCGGAGAGATCTAGACGTCGACCTTGAAGGGCGAGCCGGGAATGTGGTCGTCGCCCCACTTGACAATGAGGATGTACTCCCCTCGCTCGCGCACCAGATAGCTTACGTTGTAGCTGTTGCGACCCGTGTGCTTCAGGAATACCTCTTCGCAGGGTCCCTTAGGCCCGTGCATACCGATGAACAAAATGTTGTTTCCTGCAATTTCACAATCGTTATTACAACTCTATTAAATTCTCGATTTTTCGTCAAAAGTAAAAAAAAAACGTACCAGCTTCGCTGGCGTTCACCGTGAATTGATTCTGCTTGCCGAGGTACGCCTTCTTCAAGCCCATACCCTTGCTCGTGACTTTGGTGGCGTCCGACTTGAAATGCGGCAGCACCGGACCAGCCTGCTTGGCCTTGGAGAACTTTTGCACCGTCTCCACGGTTATGTGACTCGTCTCCTGCGCTCCTCGTTCCGCCAAGTCGGCTCCTACGAATCAAAACGATAAGCATCAATCATCTCACTTCCATTGTAAAAACGAGCAATCTTGATACATAATTTAGTATACACAAAAGACTCACCGGTGGCAGTAACTTTGAACGGCGAGCCAACAATGTGGTATCCATTGTACTTGATGCTGATGTAATAGTCACCGGGCACGAGTGGCGTATACCTGACCTTGTAACCCTCCTCGACCTCGGTACAGTCCATGGCGACTTTGCTGGGTCCGTCAACCGTGACACCGAGGGCGCCAGCGCCCGCGTTGCACGTGTCGATGATAAAGTCCGTCTTCTGCCCTGTCTTGATGTCCTTCAAACCGTTACCGTGCGCGTGGATGGCTGCCGGGTCAGCATCGACTTTGCCAACCTTGACGCGGAAGGGGCTGCCGTTTATGTGCACCCCGTTGAACTTTATGTAGATGTTGTGGATGCCATTCTCGCGCGGCATGAAACGCACCGAGTACTCCTCGGAGTCGATGGACTGGATGAAACAGTCGTCCTCAATGCCGCTCGGCGAAACGATCTGTAATTTTTTTTTTTGTTAAAAAAAATCTTTTTGGAACGATATATCTAGGTTTCCGTGAAATATGAAATACCGAGGAACGCAAATTCAACCGGCTATTTTCGCTCAAGTGACGCAATGAGAGTATATTACAAACGGAGGCCGCGAAAACACAAATTACGGATCATTTATTTTCGAGGTGGAATGCGCGCTTATAATAACTTTCGGCGATTAAAGGCGCGTGTTCAAACGGGTGCTCGTTCGGTTATTGTGTTTCCCACTGCCAATCATTCCGCGAAGAATAAATAAAAGTTCTCGGACCTCTTACACTTTATCTCAATTTTGGGCAATACGCAGCTGTTAGAGTCACTATTTTACCAAGCCAATAAGTGCTTTTTATGTTCTCAGAAAACACTGACTGATCGAACATAGCATTCGCATAAATATACTGTACCTTTCCGTCGAGCTCGCCCTTGGCGCCATTCTTACGAACGAGGAATGTGTACGGCTTGTCCGGCTGGATGCTGCCCTCGGGGAACTGCGCGACCTCGAGCTTGTGCGCGTCACCCATCGCCGGGGCGACGTACAACTTGTGCGGCGAGTCCGGGATGTGCTGGTCGTTGAACTTTATTCCCACCCTGTATTCGCCTAAGCAAGTGAAAAATCATTCATTTATTTGCATAATTCTCGTACAGCTACGACCCACTATACTCAGGTGATCTCATATAATAAATATTTGTTTTAATACGTGACTGTCTGCACGCGCGGAAGCGAAAGAATATCCCGGGAGAGAGAGAGAGAGAGAGAGAAAGAGAAA
>UCQR01098111.1:0-13915 GCA_900474235.1 Cecidostiba semifascia | reverse complement strand
GGGTAATTTAATAAAAAAAAACCTTGGAAAAAGTTCAAGAAATTTCGCTGCTAGAAGAAGATAGAAGATAATTTAAAAGTTGATCTACAAACGAGAGTAGTTCGAAACATCACAGAATTAGCTCTATATTTTACATAAGTTTTTCGCCATGATTGCATGCATATAATATTCAATAACTACCAACTAGGTACTGACTGCAAGTAGCATAAAAATTACTATTTTTAAACCAGTATAATTAAAGAAATTGCAAAGATCTCTCCCTACATGCAATTAACTGTAATCAATGCCAATAAGAGAGAAGAAAGAATGGTAATTTGTCTATTGCTTTGTCAGATGTCTTTGAAGCGAGAAAATCACACAGCTGTCCACTTAAGTGGCTCGCCACTGGAAAAACTTGAAAAACCGCACGTCGCGAAATCGCATACACATTGAACGTATAGCCCAAGTGCGAGAGGGAGAAAAGTTTAATTTCGCGTGTATTATCGACGAGCGATTAACTTCGAATCGATTGGAGAGCCCTGGAGCGACGCTAATGATACACGCTGCGCGAAAAAGGAGGGAAAAGAGAGAAAGAGTGCCCCTTTGCACCCTCGCGCGCCGGCGCGCGGGTAAGCCTCCCGGTAATTGCGTATAGAGAGAGAGGGTAGGTAGGCACTTCTATTGTTCGACACAACGAGACCCGAAGCTATTACGTTCGCGTCTGTCATTTTTTCTTTTTTTTTATTGCACTACTATAGGCAAATGCACAATGATTATACGTGTACAGACGCGACCGAACGTTTTTATTGTTTAACAACGCGTGTAAAAATATCGATTTGGTTTACGCACATATCTCGAGCTAATTAATAATGCGTGCCCGGAACTCTTGTATGAAGCAAATACATTCACGTTAAAATAAACTTTACGATTCACTAAGTGTCTATTTGCGAACGAAATGCATTCGAAATCCTCTATTGAGTATACTATCTGCTGGACTATATGGAATTTGCTACGAAACCACTAAGAATCGAATGAGCCATAATTTTTTCGGCATCAGCCTTTGTGTATAACGTTTCTCGAGAGTCGAAAGAAAAACTATAGCTTATTAAAATACACAGTTTTAGCAGTCATTATCTTTAACAATCGTTCAAAATTCAAGGCAAATAGTTCTACAGAGAATCCTTTGCTTTCATCCCCTTTAAAATACAGCAGTTCGATATTGAATCGCGCACAAATTAAAATTGCAGATATCAGTGCAGCGACGCGTCAGTACTACCACCTCTAAAGATCCGTAATTAAATGCATGAAACGAGACGTCGCCGTCCGCTCGCCTCGTCAGCGCGTTATTTTTTTGTTCCTCTTCTCCATATCTCCTTTTCCTCCACCTTCTCCTTCAACGAACGACAAAGTCTTCGTCCTCAGAGGAAGGCATAAAGACCCTGGAAGGTCTAGACTGCCGACTATTTATCATCTCTTTCTTTAGTTTCGTTTCGTCTCCCTTCGCCACAAGAGCAAGAGAGAGAAAGAGAGTTTATCGAGGCTCCTTTTTGTCAGTCCGTTCACCCACCACCACCATAGCCGTTCGACTTCCAGACGAGGCTTACACGATTGTTCACGATGCGGCGGTAAGAGAAATATAGCCACAGGGTGGCGGCGGCTCGATTTTTTTTTCTTTCTTTCCCCCAACCAGTCCCTTGTCTTTGAATTTCTCGAAATATCACTTTAACACACGGATAGAGAGAGAAAAAAAAACTCGCTCTATACGCTGCGCACGTAACTGTGAATTATAAGCGTTCGCCGGTCGAATCGACAGATCCCTCGATCGATCGACGTATAAAAATTTGAATACATCCGCCACGGGGCCCCCGAGCTATATATATATAAATATATATGCGACAGCAGCCCAGCCTCTCCATCCCTCGCGCGCGAACGCATGCAACAATCGGCCTTAAAAGCCTCAAGATCAAACGCCACAGATAAATGGTTCATTGTTCATCCTCCCTCTCTCTCTCTCTCTCTCTCTTGAAAAAGGTATACACACATACTGCAGTAAAAGGCCAACGCGCTCTCGCAGAGGCATAATATGCATATATAATTCACAATCAAGGCCGGGGAGTCGAGAACCCGAACGAATCGAGGCGCGCGCGCATGTTAATCGCCGCACACGACTATACGCGCCATCTGGCCCCCCTTTCAGCATCATCAGCAACAGCAACAACCCTTTAGCAGGCAACGAAAGTGTATATATAGATACGCCGAGGTAAAGTAGACGTAATCTATCTCGGTTAGCGCGAGTACGCCGAGAGTATATGTTATATATGTATATACATATATACCGCAGTAGAGGCCCGAGAGCTCGATTTATCAGAAGTCGAGGTCAACCGAGCCACGTCGATTCAGAGGGTATTATCGAGGTCTTTCTCTCTCTCTCTCACTCACTCGCTTGATATAGCCAAGGTTGATCTTACGCGAGATCGCGGTGTAGTCACCGCCTGTGGCTATGCGAATGTATATATATAAAAGAGTGGGCTTGGATGTGTTATTACGGGCGCGTGGATAATTGCGCGCGCGAGCTGCAGGATATCACAACGAGATTACTCTGTAGCGCGAATATTATCGAAAAGGAAAGTTTATAATGCTGAGGCTGCTTTTATTTTTGATTCGATGATTTATTCCTGCCAATTTTCGTCCATTGAGATAAATTTGACGATATTATTATCTCGCAGATCATTCTTGAGAAATCGAAATTGTATATCGCTGTGTTGTGCGCATGTGTGATTTAACATTCCCGACGGTAATAAGGTGTATTATGCGCTTCGTTATTGAAAAACTTTCATACATCATCGTGAGTTTCTGGTGTATGGTAATCTATAATATAAATTATACTGCGACGATCAAGAAACTCATCGCAGCTAATCGACTTTGTCTACGCCTATACACACCGCAAAAAGTCGAGAAAAAGTCAATCGATTTAACGAAGCGATACACCTGTAGGAATTAACGCAAGACACGCGCAGTGGGATAAGCGCCGTATATATAGGAGAGAAAGAACGTCGAGATCCCCGCCGAGCGCTTAATTGAATTTATTGCTCATTATTGGACGAGCTAACGATCGCCGATGATGTAGCTCTGTGCGACCGAGAATAAACTTGTCGCGCGCGCGGACTGTTATTCCTTTCTTTTTTCTCTTGCTCGAGAGTGTACTTTATCCAATGTTTCCCAACGTAACTCTTCTTTGTCCACTGTCTTTTTTTTTTTATCATTGTCTTCAGGGCCGTCATTATGAGGTATGAGGCCCTAGTCCCAGGTATCGTTGGGCCGCTAACACCTACGATATTACTCATTTTCAATAATTTAAATAAAAAAAGAGTTTTCCTAGGCATTAGACCCCATTTTCCGGGCTACCATCCGGATGGTAGTGCGGAAAATGGGGGCTAACACCTACGATATTGCTCATTTTCAATAATTTAAAAAAAAGAGATTTCCTAGGCATTAGCCCCCATTTTCCGGGCTACCATCCGGATGGTAACTCGCTTCGCTCGGGCAGTAAACCCACCCGCGGGAATGCTCAGTGACTTTAGTCCCTTGTTGCATAATGTACTATTATAAATTTAGGGTTCTTCTTGGGGGCCCCTCAAAAGCCTGAGGCCTTAGGCCCGGGCCTCTTGGGCCTATGTACAAAAGACGGCCCTGATTGTCCTGATTCCGAGATTCGACCTCATTTGCTGTGATTATATACGTCCGACAATTTTAGCAATAAGAACGAATCATGTAATAAACGCGCACACAATGCGGTGTGTTATTTTCATCAGAGAATAAGAAGCGTTTGAAGCAGCAGGTGATTACTGCGGGGAAATGTAATTTTCATTGGGTAATGAAGGGCGAAAATTCGCCGAGATGAATTAGCCCGTTACTCAACGTCGCGATAATTCGAAACAAGTTAGTTAGCCCGCACGATTTCAGTGTTCGTGCAGTGTATTATACCAACGACGACGACGACGATATCAATCACTGCCACGACGGGACCTTCTAATTTCGCGTACATGGGCTACTACTTCAAGAATACAGCTGATGTAATAACGTTTGCTTGAGGGCAAAGTTCGCTGAGAATAAAAAAAAATTATTATTTATTAAAATACGAATTCGCATCCATTACAGCCTTAACTGCGGAACGTCTAACTCTCCACAAGACGTCAGATGCGGGGATGAAATTTCATTTCGACTTTCCTCTCTCTCTCTCTGTTATGTCTCTTTCTCCGCGTACAAACTCGTCTTTTTCGTCCTCACATTATTCTCCGGAAAGGAAAAGCGCGCAAAATAAATTACAAGGGCCTCTCGCAGAGACAGAGAAAAAAAAAGAAATATCAACGTTCGAGAGACTCGCGCTCATTTGCTATTCATGGCTCAATTGTATTCCGCGAGTGAGAGAGATCGAGAAATTAGAAGACTTTTTGTTCTCTTTCCTCTTGCAATTTCACCGCATAGAATCCGGAGTATAAATTCTCCTATATTTGCTACTACTGTGGTCATTATATAGAATAGTTAATCGTTGCCGCAGCTGCGGAATCTTTGACGTCACATGCCGACGCGCCGAATATGCGATGCGTTATGTGTACCTATACACGAGAGTATGCGAGGGCATGTTTGGTCACGCCGTCGCCGCGTGTGTACAGTCCTGCTCAAGATTTCAAACTGTTGATCGTGTACATCAGGGACGAAGGGATTATCCAAATAGTGTGTTATTTGTACTGCGTCTAGGTGTAATTCGGAATAATGTTTACTGTGCATGTATAATATATATGAAGACGAGTGTATGTGTGTGATATCTTTGATCTTTGAATTTTAAGAATTAACAAACGTCTCCTGACTCAAAGGAACGAATAATCAATCGAAAGAGGGTAGGCGGACCTGATCAGAAGGAGAAAAAAGAAACAAGCAGCGGCGTCGAAAGGCTCGAGAGAAGAAAAGAATCCCCTCTCGGCAAAGCAAGCCGCGTCTGTGTGTATGTTAATGAATCGCATTTGCATATCCCCTATTTAGGGTGTTTCGCCATTAGCACATCGAATGTATATATGTATATATACCTACGCTTCGTTAAAATATATATATACACACACACACATACTCATCCAAGACTCCGTGTGTCTAAAGTATCGATTGCAGCAGCAGCAGCAGCATCTCTCTCGCGCGCTCGCGACTCATTCCCGAAAGAGGTCGCCGGCATCGCAGCCACCCTTCTTCCTTTGTTTCAGAGCTCGGCAGTTATTCGCGGCGTTTTAGCTCCTCCTAAAGTGCCTACATGGCCAATTCCCGCTGCGCACGAAGTGGCTGGATTTTTGCAGCGAGAGAGAGAGTTAGAGACGTTTTTTTTTTGCAGGAAACTTTCGATCGAAGCTCATCGATTCCTGATATATATATATGCCTAAACTTATATATTTCACGGAGCCTCTCGCCAAGCGTAGTTTGTTTACCCCTCCGCTATCTGGAGTAAGACTTGATCTCTCCTCTCCTCTTTATCTTTCCGTTCCGACGTCGTCTTCTTCTCTCGAGACTGTGTGTATACATAGCTATAAGGTGTGCATTTCGTCTCTCTCCGGCGGTTCCTAACGACGTCGCGCCTCCAGTGAGAGAGAGGGAGGGAGAAGGAGAGAAATATATAGAGTTACCGGCTGATTTAGGCGCGCTATCAGTCGTCTCTGCACTCGCGAACTTTAAATTAACGCGCGACTTTATCAATGTAATTGGAATGGAGAAGCTATAGTCAATTTTAAGATAGTCTATTTTCCTCGGCAGTCAACTACATACTAACATCAGCAAAGTGCAGAAATACGAGATATGCCTTCTTCAAGGAGAGATTCCTAGCCGACGTGTATCTGTAAGTGTGGGAGAATTGACGCTCCCTCTCGCGCGAAGCAACTCGACGAGGCGTCGACACAGAAAAGTGCCGACCTTGCCGACTCGCGTATATCTATAAGGTGTACGTTTGTACATGTGCGAGGTGTATAGACTCTCTCTGGTCTCGGCAACAGGGTGATGTCACACACGAGAAACATATGGACGAAGAGGGCTACGGACGTTAGACTGCTGCGGTGACTAACCGCGTGATTTATTCATCGAATTGATTTTATTCGTCAAAGAGAACAACGTCCATACGCCTGCACATATATTTACAAATGTTGTTGTAACAACAAGACTGACACTCACCTTCAGCCGACTTCTTGGACGTGCCGAACGCGGTGATGGGTCTCTTCCAGCCCCTCCAATTATTACAGATGCTCTCGGGCTCGCTGCTCCAGCTGCAGAGTGAATCCTCTTCAAATCTGTCGGAGTCCTCGAACGAATACCTGTCGTTCTCCTCCCAGTCGAGTATCGGTCCAGCATTACCGGCACCTCCAGCTGCTGCGTTATTCCCGTCGACAGCAGCGGCGGCGGCAGCAGCCACGTGAGCCGCTGCCACTGCTGCAGATCTATTGTTGCCGTTGTTGTTGTTACCGCCATTATTATTTCTGCCACCACCTCCGCCGTTGTGATTGCCACCACCATTACCACCGCCGCCACCTCCTCCGCCCACGACGACGGGGGAGCGCGCCAGGTTGCCCGCCAGTTTGAAGCGAGCCTAGGCCCTAGCGAACTTGGCCCCGCGGCCTTGTCCTTTGCCCTCCTACGACTGACGTCGTGATGACGGACTTGGTACTGCTGCTCGGCGTTAGATCTGCGTTGCTTGGAGGCTGAGACACAGCCACCGTCGTCGACGTTGGACCGCCACGTCGACGATCGACTCGCGACGCCGGCCCTCGACCGACGTCGTCCGCGATCACAGTGAACTCGACGAGCCTCACTGGCTTTTAATGCTGATGCTGGCGGGGATGGTTTTCGTTGGGGCTACGCGGCAACGAGCTCGGACCTGTGTACAAAAGAAATGATGTGGTTATTTTTTTTTTTTTTTTTTGCGAAGGATGTAATATTAAATTTTTAATCGGTTTGATATAGTTGGAAATGGTATTATTGTTAAAACAATAGTTTACTGCATTGAAGTCTTTGGTTGCATGGTCAGTTACACCGTCACATAAAATTTTGAACTTTTGATTAAGCATCAATAATTAATATAATTAAAATTGTTAGCCATGTAATCACTAAATTCAATTGCGAAAAAATTGCATTCAATTTTCCAACGATACTCATACTGATGTGATGAGCGCTCGACCAATCCAACCGATTCAAATTCAAAAGAATCTTGAGTGATCGATAATATACATTTCACTCTAACACAAACAAAAAAGAGAAGATAGCCATCCCATCCACTCAATTGGCAAACTTTAATTAACTTTCGCTCTAAATTCCCGCACAAAGCATTCTTCAAACTCATTCCGCAAGCTCGATAGTCTACAACATTCTATACCTATACATAGAAACGTCATTTTCGAAATTTCAAAGTCCAGCTCTTGTACTGACCGACTTTATGCAGCGTGAATTCTTCGATTCAAATACACACATCGTGGGTCGATGCTGCAGTGCAATATACCAACGACGATTTACACATTTAATAATATGAGGATATAATGACGGCTACGATCTAATCGCTCGCGTCCTTCACGGCGAAGGTTGAAAAAAAAAAATTATGTCGACGCCGCGTCTGCGCTTGATGATGATGCGCGTTTAGGCGAAATGCTCGTCAGCTGCTGCGGGAGTCGTCTTTCAATGGCTGCATTATAGAGATAAAGGCGTTTTAATTAAACGCTGAAGCATCGTTGAACTTTCAAAGGGAATACAAAAAGAAAGAGAGAGATATCGTATTCATGTTATCGTTGATGCAGATGTTCTACCACCAGCAATTCAACGATGCCACAACTGCAATAGCGCAACAATATCTCTCTAGCTCTCAAATGTCTTAAATCCTTAGAAATGCTACGAAACTCCCAAAGACCTACCCTACTGCTGCACCTGTACGAGTGGCTATACAAGAGAGAAGTGGTTAACGCGTGCAAAAAGTAGAACAGCTGATTCCCGGCTCGGCTCGCGGCCGAATCGATTTTCCTGCCCAGGCGGCGGCGAGAACACACAGCGAAAGAGAGAGAGAGAGTAAGTGAGCTCCTCCCCCGCTCGCGCGCTTTAGAGCCTTAATTATTGAAAAAGAGCGAAAATGCCCGGGTACTTTGCAAGTGACGCGAAACGAAGAAAGAATGGTTTTGGCGAAATATTAATTTTTTCCTTACGAAATTACTGGGTATGTACTTAGCGGTGAAAAGTTTGCGATATTTACAAAAGTTTCGTGGAATTTGAAAGGATCACCGGTAACCAGATCGATATCGTAAGTAAGAGATACAATTTTCAAAAGGTTATCTTGCAAAATTTAATAATATTTTTATACCTGCTGACCTAACGAATGCCATTATTGTGAATGAAAATAAAAGCACACTTTGTGTGTCTTATCTCCATACGATGCTGCGCGTTATCCACATCATAAAAAGTGAAACTCAACAACAAAGTGCAAATGCTCAATTAATCAATTAATCAATTTCATTCCACATTGTAATCTCAAAAAAATAAATTACACAGTATCAAACTGGACGAGTTATATGTCGCACTCACTCAATAGAGAAGCGCATCAAGAGCCTCACTGGCTCAATCGTTGTGATAGGTTAGGTTCGCGCACGTTGGTTCGCCCATCTCTCTCTCTCTTTCTTCCTTCGCTTTAACGCTCTATCTGTCGGTTATAAGCCGCTTTTCTCTCGGATTTTCTTGTGGTTTTCAACGCGTATTTGAGAGAGATGCATCGTGGCGCCATTACACCAAGTTTTAGCGAAATTTTCAACTTTCGGGAGAACCGAAGAAAAACAATAAACCTAAGAATCACGAGTTAGAAAATAAAATATTGGGTAATAAATAAAGTAGCAGTACGAGAAGTTGTATTCATTTAAACAGCCGTTAATGGTGTCGTAACTTGTGTATTTCAATTTCAACAAAGTTTTGCAAATTTATCACGCACTCTGTAACAAATGAAACTCCAACTTCAGCCAAAACTATGAAATTTCAAACCGGAGCGGAACTGCCAAGAAGCTCAAAAACTTTTAAATAGCTTGGCAAGTGAAAATTTACGAAACAACAAAGGTAAATGCTGAAAAAGTATCTTTTTCCATATTCTAGGTAAGCACTGATATTGTAAACTGATTCAAATTTCAAAAACAAACTTGAACGAAGAAAAAAGCAAACGAGAAAGAAAGCAACTCGAAATCTACAGAAAAACTTTTATTTTCACCCATCGTAACAAAAATCAACGCTGAATAATCAAAACATTGTCCTCTCCATCGTCTGATTCCCGAAATCCCCCGCGCTTAGTCTCCAACCCTCGCATAATAAGAACAGCACATCCGCGCAAACTCCGAGAATACCCACTTCAAGAAGAAAAAAAAACTATAACATTCTACTATCCGTCCGCTGACATCGCGCATCAGAAGAAGGACCTTGGCGGGTCGACAGACTCGTCAAGAACGTGCGACGACCCCATACAGGGAGAGAGCTATAAGACGATACCCCTCTCTCTCGACTTTCGGCGCACTAATACTACACACACCGCCTCCCACTTTATATGTATACTCAATCTCAAATCCAGCGCTGTTGCTTTCTTCTTCGAGAGCAAACAAAAAATGCCATCTTTTTGACAAAACCCGTCGAGAACAAAGAGAGCAGCGTCAGCTGCGCAAAGAGGAATCAACTGTGCTGCGCTGCTGTTGTTTAGCTGGCGCGTAGGAGTGTAAAACACTCGCGACTGATATATATGCCTAATCGGAATCCGAGAAACCTGATCCCGATGCAGCGTAAACAAAGGGACACGATTTAAAGGAACAAAACAATAACAATGAATGCACAATATGAGAAACGTATGTGTATACACATTATATACAGAGGCGAATTAAAGAACAGTCTCCCGGACAGCTCTTTTCCATAGCGGCTCCCACACGCGAGGAAAAACCGGGACGGCCCACACACACACACACACACACACACACACATATATATATGTAAAAAATAACACACACATATACGCGAAAAAAAAGAAGCGAGACGACGCGCGCACAGCTGAGCAGCACACCCACTTTTTTTTTCTCTCTTTATGTAAGCGCAACTTCGGGGAGAAGCTTCGCCAGGAGCATCCTCTGCTATGTTATTATTATTCCGCTGCGCGTACGGCCGTCCGCGTTATGTATGTATACTTATGTACGTGTGCATGCACTCTCTCACGTCTCTTTCTCGCTTCAACGTCGGCATGTATGTGTGTGTTCGCATACATATAGCTATATATACCGTCTGCTGTTCTCTCTCTCTCTCTCTCTCTCTCTCTCTCTCTCGCGAAAAACGCTGAGCTACTAATTCTACACATACACACGCGCGCGCGCACGTACATGCACCCGCGTAAAACTCCTTGTGTATACGTATATGTATACAACCACACAAGCCCAGGCTCCTCCACACCTACACGGCCGGGGGCAGAAACTAACCAATGTGGACGTCCGGGCAGAAACTAACCAATGTGGACGTCCGGGCAGCAATAAGTAGCAGCTCGTCCTCTTCTATATGCTGCACAGCAATACAACACCAGGTTATGTATACTCTCAGAGGGAACAAAACAGCTCCGTCCTCGGCCTCCTCGGCCCCGCGCTCGCACTCTCTCACACACTACTTTCACGCAAGACTCTCCGGGACACACGACGACGACTTGCGGCGGCCAGAAAAGAGAAAACTTTTTTTTCTTCTTCTCGCGCGCGTAAGCTAGTTGCAGCAACGGCACACACTCGCGCACGGCTCAATTATTAACACACACAATAGTAGTAATAATGACGATAATAATAACAGACGAAAGTAACGATATATATAGCCCTGCAGCAGCAACAGCACAACTCGTCGAAGTCGTCGTCGTCTCTGCTCTCTCGGGCACACACTGTGCTGCGCGCCTGACGCGAAAGCCAGCCAACTCCTGCGCTAAGCTCTTCCTTCTCTCTCTGTCTTGCTCGACTGCCACCGCGAACAGCAGCTTGTGTGGCGCTGCTTGCCTTGCTTGGCCGTCGAACCTTTTTCTCTTCTCTCCCCTGATGCCGATGATGCTCTATCCTTGTCACGCGCACGCGCTTACAGACACACACACATACACGCAGACGGATCCTCGCTCGCCGTGACTACCGCGAGAGGAGAGCGACGACAACAACAAACATGGCCGTGCAGCGGGCAGCGGCACCTCCCGCACCGCACAGATGTCTGGCCTGTGCGTGAGAGAGATAGACGATGCTGACGATGTGAGAGAGGGAGGGAGTAGTGACAGGTGACGATAGATGGCGATGGTTGGCTTTTCTCGCGGGCGCAAGAGAGACAGGAGATGGTTTGCATTTTATATTGGCTTTGTTGTATGATATGACGTTCTTGACGATATTTATATAGATCTGACAGGGCTGAACGGCGCTTTCTGTCGATTGACTTTTTTGCGGTAATTTTCGGACTTTATTTAGAAATAGAATAATTATTTCCGTGGAAACGAGGTATCATTAGATTTTAGAATGTTTCGGAAAATAGTATAATCAGAGTATTGTGGTAGGTTCTTTGTTATATATGGTCATTCTATTTCGCATTCACGCGGGGCCTTTTGTTTTTGTGCAAGTATATATAACGCGCGACGTTGCCAAGTCGCATCTACAGAGTGCTGATTGTTTAGCGGGAAATTTGAAATGTGTAGCAGACAATGTTTGGGAGAACTTAATATTTCCGCAAATAATTTATTAATATTTGCATTGAAATGTTTCGCCTTTTGTACAATGTAAATGTACAAACAATGTAAATATGTACCACAAATGAAAAAAAAAACAAAGTACCGTGCGTCTATATATAACGAGATATATATATAACGCACACCCATCTATATATGTATAGGAATATAGGTACTCTCACCAAATAAAATAATATTCGAAGCGCGAACACAGAGGCGCAAAGAACGGTCTATACTTATAATACATCGTATACTGCACGCGATGTAACACGTTATGTCCCCTCACCTCCGCCCCTCCCTTCTCCTTCGCCGTTTTTCTAACATCAGCCGCGCGACGAAGCGTCTCCGCTCAGACAGCCGACTATATATCTATATGTATATGCAGTGTGTCAGCAGCGAGGATCGCCAGAGGAGCGTATCGCCACGCCACGGGGGACGTCACCTTTATTAACTCGCGGCAAGCGAACGCGCGAGCTTAACTCTACGTTGCAGCACTGCCTCCTCGTCGCCGTTCTGTATATTTACCCTATATACTCGCTTGAGAAGACAACAATAACAGCAGCAGCAGCGCGACGACGACGTCCAGCAGACTGGCAAAATGGTATCTTGGCATTTTTAGACTACCTATGTGTTAATTGTAAGAGAGAGTCGCGGCTGTCAATGTTTTGATCACAGGAGTCGCGTAGGTGGATATTGTAGGTATATAGCTATAACGGAGTGTGTGCGACAGTGCGCGACGCGCTTGTATATTATCCGCTTTCTCTTTTCTATTTTTCGCGAGTTTTCCGAGTTTAATACATATAACAAGTGTTTCGGAGTGTTCTTATATGCTTGTATGCGTGGAATGTGTCACTCTCGTTTCCGTTCGCGGTTTTCCTGCAATATTGTAGACGTGTTTTGGGATGTGGATGTGTATATAGCGACATAGTGTCGATTGACAATTTGCAATTTTCCGCGTATGTATATGAGTCATTCTTAACGATGTGTATTCGAATCGTTATGTAAGGGTGTTGAATAATTTATTAGATGACAGGTTCTGTGGGGGAGATGTTATGACAATTGCGTTGGGTGGGCATGTGTTGGTTGACAACTGGATGACTGCTGGCATATTTTATCCTTATCTATTTTATTGCTTGATTCATCCGACCTATACTTTGTACTTATTTGTCGCTAATGTGGACAATGGCTCTTCTTGGAATTAGATAGTTACTTTGATTTTTTTTGAGATTTGTTCAATTAATTGCGTTTTTTTTGTTTTAGACTTCCAATAACATGTGTGATATTAAAGATGACGTGAAAGATGCTTTAAAAGAATTCAGATTTCGGAAAAACCCAAAGAATGCAGCTCTATTGTGTAAGCAGAAACTTTCTTGTTTTATAAAATTTATAATTTCATTTGAGCATCGTCTATATAGCAATTTTTCTTTCTTATAGTAAAAGTTGACAGAGAAAAACAAAAGATCTGCGTAGATGAACTCATAGAGGTGAGTAGATCAGATTACATAGGTTGAAAAATTCTGTTTCAGTTTTGAGTAATCAAAGTTATGTTTTTATTAGAATGTTCAAATAGAAGAATTGCAGGACATAATTCCGGAGCACGAACCCAGATACATCGTTTACACTTACAAAATGGAGCACTCAGATGGCAGAATCTCTTATCCTATGTGTTTTATATTTTATACTCCCAGTAATATCCAAATGGAATTGCAAGTACTTTATGCTGGAATGAAGTTAGTTTTACAAAGAGAAGCAGGTCTTACTAGAGTTTATGAAGTTCGTGAGTTGGAAGAGCTGACGGAAGATTGGCTCAAAGAAAAATTAAGCAGGTAGAAGAATGTGACTTTTTAGAGAAATTTTTTACTATTATTATACTCGTCTCATTATTGAGATAATTTCGTATTTTATTGCATTTACAAATACACTATAAAGTATTTATATGATTATTGATATTGATGATGATACTCCATGTTCAAGTGATCAGATTTTATAATGTTTATATACATTTAGCAATATATATTAAGAAAAATTTTGTATGCAACACATTCAAGTTAATTGCAAAAGCCGAGCCGTTTGATAAAAATATTATTCATGTATCAGAACTTTTTTATAAAAAAAATGTGCATGCCATTTAATGCAACTTGGATAGCTAGTCATCTTAGTGGAAGACAATAGTAGGCTTTAAGC
>UCQR01098110.1:0-11498 GCA_900474235.1 Cecidostiba semifascia | reverse complement strand
CTCTCTCTCTCTCTCTCTCTCTCTCTTCAGACTTCTTTACTTTTCCGCTCTTCCTACTACATGCGCGCCTCCTACTCCATACCTCTATTTCGCTCTTCTCGTATGTTTCGACGTTGCTTTCTACGGGAGCTCTTTATTTCCGTCTCTTACACACAATAGGGCGAAATCAGTTGCTTCACGCGCATACCGCTATCCACTTTGAAAATCGAGCAGATTCGCTTTTCATTCGCGTCGTTCAGCAAAGCTCATTTTACATCCCTTGAAAGCCTGTAATCGAAAATCACTTGCGTTGTGCCTGCGTTGTAGGTCTTACCGGAAATTTGTATGTGAAACCTGATGTATCGATCAAACATAAAATATACCACCGTCAATTATGAATTATAAACTAATTTGTTTGGTGGATCCATGGCCGGTTTATTCTTGTTAATTATCATTTTATTATAAAAACAATTAATCAGGTAAATGCGTAAAACACGTTCGAAATACTTACTCTACAAACCTATTTATAGATGTTACTAACCATGATTAATAAACTTGGAATTGGCAAATAAAAAAATACAAACGAACAACAATGCACACAAGTGACGTCCAGATTTGAACAAGTTACCAAAGTCCGATCGAGGCAAATAAATCAAACTGTGTACAGAGATTTGTAAAGCAGATATTGCGTGGCTAGCCGCTAAACCAAATCTTGAACGATTCCTCGCTTGGAATTGCAATAGCGCATTTTCAACTCTCGTTGCGCCACCGCAGACAAAGGGACAAAGGGATGAAAAGGGTTGGAGGACTAGGATCTCTGGAGTAGAATATCGGACTAGCATACATACTGAAAGACAAAGACGTACATGAAAGAGGATGAGGGAGAAGCGTTAGGTTGGAAAGAAGAAAGTGGAAAATACATCAGGGAAAATAAAAGCGTGTGGACTATTGAAGGGTTGAAGTGGTAGAAAACAAAAATAAAAAGCTGTAGAAATCGATCTTCGCGGTGAAGAATGAGAATGCAATATTGCCAGGGTTTCCTTTGCTGTACTCTGATGCACTGTTTTATAGTACATTGCGAGATTGTATTATATACCTTCGCGGGAAATTGAAGAGCACTAATTAAATTTTTTACGAAACAATGTAATCAGTCATTTCATTAGCGAAGATTCGTTAAAAAAACGAAAATACGAATACGCCTCTCGACAGTAAAATGAAGCGTAGTATTCAAATCTCACGAAAGCATAAAACTTGGAATAAACTGTTTAGCCAACGAGATTGAACAATCTTCTCGAAGCTGGCGAATCTTATACGAAACGATATTACAGCAATATTGCATTATTACCGCCTGGGCGTATACATCGAGACACATATACAGAGTAAGAAAGAGGCAAAGACAAGGAGAAAAAAGAATTAAAGAGCTTGGAGGGGTTAGAGGCGCGAGAAAGAGTTCGGCTAGAAACGAGAAACCCAAGAAAAGAAAGACGGGAAGAGAAACATCCAAGATCCTGGAGTGACCCTTACGCGACGACACAATTCCTTTTCTCCTGGGCCTGTATGTACACACATACGAAGAGAAAGCGAGAGCACAGCGCGAAATTGCGCGCGAGCCTCGTATATGACAATGGCAAGGCGCGCGGAAAAACGCCCTAGCAATCTGCTTTTCGTTCTCTGTTTCTCTACATCCGTGTGCAAGCCTTCGGTCATTCAGACGCACACAGACATACACACGTGGTGCTAGAAGATTTTCCCCGAGTCGTTGAGCGGGGAATCTCGCGCCGAGATGGGAAGATAATGCGGTATGAGAATCGCGAAGATAAAATTATACGATCGGTCGCGATGAGTTTTAGATTTCGAATGCGAAACGTATCTATGGAGACTCTAGAAATGATGAATTATCGGAAATAGAATTATTCTTTATTTTATTGTTTTGTTTTAATTTATATTTGTTTGTGGGAGCGAATTTGATTGTTTAGTATGGGCTATCAAGATGAACATTATCACGATTATGAGTTAATGATGAATATTATCAACTTACATTTATATAGGAAAGAGGGGAAGGGAATGAGTAGTCGGGCCTTTGAAATAAAAACTCAATGATTTCGCGAACAAACTATTGGCTATCAAACAAAAGCTTGCTAGAGCGTAAAAAAACTCTCACGGAGCAGAGGGAAAAGCCCGAGCAAGCTTAGTAAAATGGAAAATCTTTATTTTATAAGCAAATGAAAAAATGTGCATGTATAAAGCATGAAATACAACTCAAAGGCAAAACTTATAGGCTATCTTAAATTATGCAGTGAATGATCATTCGTGTGTTTGAGAGATCTCTCTTACCTTAGAATTATAGAAAAAAGTACGCTCGCAATGCCGTGCCGCCCGCTCTCTGGGGTTAGGCGCCGAATCCAGAAAGGGAGGATTTCCCGATTCGTAAAATCAGCGCGTTCCCGAGCCCAACGTCTTGGAAACAGATACAGCCTTTGCTGGTTAACGGCGTCGGATAACTCGCCGAGTTGTCGCCACGGGGTTTCCCAGAGCGACGATTCGCTCTACAAGACAGCTCTCGGTGCCTCGTCCACAACAAACGGTTCACACAGTTCACACACTAATTAAATGACACACACTCGATCAGTTAACAAATGATAAGGTTGAGTCGATTATTAGTTGAATAAAGCAGCAGATCTACGATCGAACGCGTCGCGATGGATCAGTGCACTCGATCGATGCCCGAACGATTCTGACGCTGTCGCGTGCGCTAATCCATTTCAAAGGCCGCCGAAGGACCCACGCATGCGTTTTCTTTCTCCTGGACGCCATAATTAGATACATCATCAGCGGCGCGAGAATTAAATCATACTCATACTGTGCACTCTATACACGAAAGTATAAAGAACGCGAACAAACGACTTAAACGACTTTGTTGAGTGTAAATTTCGAATGTTCTAAAAATTTTACAAACTTTCATGCACTGTTTGAGTGTTCTACTTCTATTCTACTTTACATTTTATGATGTACGCACGGAATGCGAAAGTAAAAAGCGCCTTGAGTATTCATAAGCTATGTAGATCCTCACAGTTTTTTTTTCTATTTGCTTTGGGTTGAGGTAAAATGTTTTTCAAGTAAATTTTTCACAGAGATCAAAGAATTCTTTCTCTTTGAAATGTCAATAGAAAAAAATCATTTTGTAAATAATATTAGGTTTGCACTTTGATTTGAGAACTTTTAGAAACTATCATGTTATTTTATTCATAACACAATCAATACTGAGGCGCATAAAGCTTAAGAAACTTCCAACAGTTGGAAAAATCAATACAAAACTCCACGCGAAAATCAGATCCGTCTTTAATGACAGTGCTTTCGGAACGAATGGTCGTCTTTTTTTGTCTATGAGACTGTCAAATAACTCCCCCCGAGCCGCAAGACAAACTTCAGCAACTCCCCTTTTCTGTTCTTTCAGCATACCGAGTGGATAGCCGAAAATCGAGATGGTCGGAAATTGCCTAACGTGTATCACTCATTCTCCTTCCGAGTTGATTCTTTTTTTTCTACTAGACTCCAGTATCCAAAATCCCTTGTTCTAGATTCGAGAGACGGAATGTCAGCGACTTTACATTGATAAGAGTCAGGAGAAAAGAATTAGTTTTACTTTTTCTCGTTGTCTGTCGGTAGGCTGACAAATGACACGATAAAAAGTCTGAGTGGGGCATTATGTCGACGGATTGGAATTGGACAGTATTTCTGCACGGTGAACATATATGGAGCAAGGATAATAGAGATTCTAATTCGCCTATTTTTGCAGAGATTTTTCAATTGAATTCACTGCATATGTATTCTTTATATAAATTTTTAAGAACTGAGACGTGCGGTTAAGTGAACGATGTTTAAATACAATTAGTGTACATCGATAACGGCAATAATAAATAAGTTTAAAATAGGGTTTTTGCAATTTTAAACACATTTTTTCGAAATCAAATTGTTAAGCAAACACGAAGAATATTTATATCCACAAGTAGTTTAAACACGATATGGTCAGACATTATTATTAGAATATTTTTTATCTTAAAATTTATGTTAACTTCTCTAACTTATTTTGCATAATTTTTAACTTTTTAAAAATTATTTTGGCTTTTGTTCCTTGCGAGAAAAGTTGGTAGAAAATGTTATGTCATTAGATAAATTATGAGCACTTATTTCTTAAAAGCATTGTTCTTCGCGTCTATAATTTTATGTCATCAGTTCCACATTTAAGTACGGAGAAAAAGATATAAAACCACTTTGCACGCTACAATGGAAAAATCTGGAAAATAGGAAAGATATTTTTTTTTTGTGGCGGGCAAATGACTCGGTAAAAACTGTAAGAGAGGCATTAAGGCTGTAACGACGATATTCGACATTCAAGTGCTCGTTTTTGTCATTGCTCTTACCACGACCATTAGATAGCCGAAAAATGTATGTCTTATGAAATCTCTCTTTTTTTAAAGGAACTACTGACATACTTCCTTACATGTGATGGCTCTTATACATTTTCTATATCAGAAAGTAATATTGGAGCAACTTTATCACATTTTAAAGTAATTAATATAATCATCCTCTCTTGGCTTGTTTATTTAACTAAATGAGTCCAACAAATACTCATGCAAGATAAACAAATTTAAAATGCTGAAAATTTCTACTTCTCACTTTTTAAGCTTGGACTACGTATGCAACGAGTAAGAAATAAAAGAAAAGCTACAAGTGGAACGATCAAAACAAACAAGAAAGAAAGAAATAAACGAAACATCATTGATCTAGAAGAAGTTCGACGGTGACGAAGAGGCCGTAATAAAAGTAAGACAAAGCTGGTCTCTCTGGGAGCCGCGTTGCGGTTGACGATAGTTATAGGAAAACGGTCAGAAAAAATCTGGAGCGCAGTGAGAGTTTAGTCGAAAAATAATGGCTCGGCTCTATATAGATGGGAGGAGTGAAAGAGAGAGAGAGAGAGAGAGAGAGAGAGAGAGAGAGAGAGAGAGAGAAACAGAGGGAAAACAAAAAGAGATAAAGTGGAAAAAAGGAGCCTTTTTCTGACGACAAAAAAAATTTGCACACCCTTTCCCGACTGTAGTACGAGTCAACCTACTTCCATCGACTTGCGCGTTTTTCCTTGACAAATAGTTTTCTCGCGGCGAGTTGCTGCGAAATTTCCTTAATGAGACGATAAATCATTCATGCGAGGCACTTTATGCGTATTTATCGATGTTCGCTCTCGCAACTTTTTAAAAGTGTGCTCGCGAACAGATGTACATCGAAAAGTGTGTATGAACAAGCAAAAAAAAAGAGTATCTTGAGCTGCGAGTTTGCACTTCTCTCGGCGAGTAATATGAGTGGTGGAAAGTGATGAGGCAAGCAAACTTTCGCGGAGAATTAAAATTTCGCTACTCCTTTTGTTTGCTATCGGAGAATTTTTCCCGTTTATTTCAGTAAAAATTTTAATAAGCCCAAGCCGTACAAAAAATGTTGATATTTCACATTCGATTTAAAATATAGATTACTGTATCATCATTATACGAATACATTCAATTTAATTATTGTACAGCTTTAAATTATAAAACGCGTTTAATCCAGTAGTATTTTCATCATTAAATACTCATTGTGCTCCGGGGTGAAAAAGAAACACGTAGCTCCATAAATTTAGTCACTCAGAGCGCAAAGACCTTTATGCTGCAAAAAATTTGACCTCCTTTGCGCCCTAACGTGAAAGTTGGGAAAATAGCCATTAAAAACGTTAAACTTGAAAAACAGCATGATGCGAGAGTAGCGCGGCAGATATAATCAGTTCAAAATCTTTTCGTCATAATCGTGTCAGAAAAACTTTGGAAACGTTTTCTGCTGCTAAAACTCGAAGCCTAGAAAAATGAATGAAAACTTTTTATCTTTAATATACGCCCCGACACGTACTTCTTTCCACGATATCTAGCGAATGTGGATGATGATTGTGTTTAATTTTGAGTATTTTTAATATTGTTATGAATATTTATACTAAAAATATTATTACGAAAATTTGAATTCAGGTAAAAAATTAGAATAATACACATAGTCATTTACATCAAAGCTGACAGTTTCCTTGAAAGCATGATTCAAAGCCCGTGTTTGTTCTCAACTCGATGAATTGACACGCACCAAGACAATCTTACTCCCATCTTCAAGTCAAACAAAAGTTCTCAATAGCTAGTTTAACATAAGAGGGAGGATATCACTTCGAAAGTGCGAAATTGAAAATAAGTAATTCTGCTCATCCGGAATCGAGCTGTGGTATTCGTTCCGTTTTCAAAGGTCACACACAATACATATACCAGACAGAGATATCTCGGGGGTATAGGCGAGGCAGTTTGCAAGCTCAAGCACAGTGAGATACCTAGAGATCGATTATTCATCCGGGACTTTTTATCGGTTTCTCTCTCTCCCTTCGATATACTCTCGTGCAAAGTGGGATTCTTCCCGCGGCGTTACATTCCGAGCGATTACTCCATCCAATATGACGACACACTCAGTGCACCAGATATGTGTTTCCTTCTCGCGATTCTCCTTCCTACGACTCTTCATCTTTGTACACACACTTCGAGGTTTTGAACGGTAGACGTGGTCCAATATATGTGTGGAAATCCCAAAAAATATTGTACTTAGAGCGTTGAAGTTGAAAAAAAAATTTCCTATATCTCGTGGACAACTTTTTTCTTGATTTACAGGACATACAGTACATACATGGGGAAAATCCCCGTGATTTTTATGATTTTTTTTTTGCTGTTTTCAAACGTAGATATATTTTTGTCTAGGCAAACTTTCTCTAAGCTTTTTCCCCGTGCTTTAAACCTGGGGATATGTGTATTTTCCGTTTGCGCCCACAGATATTGAGTACATTTTGCTGAAAAGTACCCAGTTTTCGTTGAATTTCGATCGCCAAGAAAACATTGTCACAACATCGTTTTCATGGAAACGCTATTTTTGTCATGTTGTGTACCTGTATCCTGTAGAACAACAAATTTTTTAAAAAGTTTTCGAACGCTCTAATTGAATGTTTTTTTTTTTCGTATTTCTCCATGTACGTACATATAAATGGAAAAGCGGAATCGTGCGACTTTTTCACTCTCTTTCTCAGAGCAATAATGGACTTTTTTGCGCTCTATCTCCCCCATGAGGTTCGCGCTAGCGTTATATACTTTTTTCTTTGCTTTTCATATCCGTAGCGCCACGATAAAAAACCGCGCCTCATTGAGTAGCAATTTATCCATCACCGCCCCAACGACGAGGTCTTTTGTCACCTGCACTATCAGACCTCCAGAAGAAATCCTCGTGCACCGATGAATATTGCCGACGCGAACACGTTGCGACGAAGAATATTTTTCCGTTCAATTTGCGAAAAAGCTGTTTCTTTTTTTTCAAGCTCGGCTCCGATCCCGACGACCGGAACGTGTATACTTTCCGCGAGATGAATCCGCGTGCAGCAGAAAACATTTTTCAATAAACGAAAGTTTGTCGACGAGCGAACGACATATATATTTATAATACTTCAGAATACTTCTTATACACGTTGTCTCGTTGCGTGTGACGCGAATTTGTAACTTTTCTCAATAATGACGATCATTATAGAGAAGCGTGTGCAACGACAAAAACTGGACGCTAAAAAGCATCGAGTAGCCAGAAATAATGGAGCCGAGATTCGCGAGGTAAGCGGAAGCAGTAAACCCGGGGCCACTCTGCTCTCATTATCCGAATCTAAGCGTTCTAGCTCTCGGTTCTCACAAGTTGCGCCCTGGGAGATGATAGCAATCGTTGTAATTTTAGCTCTATACGTTACGCTACTAGCTGGTGCTGCGACTGCATATATTCGCATTATAACCAGTCGTTATATAGCCGGGCCACAAAGTCTGACGTTAATGATGTCTAATGCCACGGTGGAGAACGATATCGCAAACTTGCATTTACGCCACCTCTATACGCTCATACTTGCCATATACACACGCGCCTACCTGTGTATTTGCATTTATCAGCTGGTCGCCACTGCTGTGTGTGTTTTTCCGGGCAACCTACTTGCGCGCCCCGCTACTACTAGTTGCAGTTGCGTGAAATTTTAATCAGCCGTCTGAATCTTCGAGCCCGAGCGCCGGCTAACTCTTGCACCTCTTTCCACCTTATATGCGCGCCACTCGCTCTCTATACCTAAAGCTCGTCTATCTTTTTATAAGCGTGCAAGCGCACCCACTCTTATGAATATTTAGACGTACCGGGCTCGCTGCACACTCGGGCGCTTTTTTGCCTGCACCGCGTCCCGTTGTGTGTATAGTGTATATATAGTCAGCCAGGGCTGGCTTCCCTATCTACTTACATCACGCGTACAATACGAACCTATCTCGTCCTATCTCTGGACGCTCTCTTCGCTGGGTTGTATACCGTTCAGCTTTTGCATATTTACATCGTTTGTCGATAAAACGCTCCTCTTCAGCACTCAGCGGTTGACCGAGAGTTTTTTTCGGTTTCCTATATAGCTTCTCTTTATTGCAACTTTTTATATTGGTTGATTTATTAAGGGATTTTTTTATTACTTTCGTTTACTTCGATACTGTTTTATCGACCATACACCGAATAACTGCTTTTATCAATAAACTTCGTTATACTCAATGCAAACCACAAATGATGTTATGAAATTCTATGCAGAGTTTCAAATCGATATGTTAACGGCGCGGTCATGAACATTATTGGTACGTTAATAAACAAATTTTCAATCCATTGTGGTTACCGTTGATATATCGAATTCCAAACCTCGTATAATAGTTCATGACGTGATTATGGGAGGCAAGTGAGTTTGCTTTTTGAATTGAATAACATTCAAATGCAGTTACTGAATGTTCGTACGATCGATGAATTAGTTTCGGGAATAACGAAGAGTATGGGTACCCCTTGAGCAAATTAAGAAAAAATCCAGAGAAATATCTTCTAATCCTACAATTATTAATGTTACTTATTGATTTAGTTGAAGGATAAGGCATCTTACCATATCGAGCACTAGAAGTAGAGTTTTTATTTAAACTCACCTGTAACATAAAATAGAAGAATATCCATTATTGACAATACTACCTACTACCTACATTTAAATATTTATATTTTATCTTAGGTTAAATATCCATACGAATATTTTCACTAGTATACTGTTTATACAGGCGTTCAATAAAATGTATAATACATGAATTGTGTACGCGATGTAAACGCATTAAAAAAACACGTTGAACGCCCTTTTATTGTTGCCAAGAGTTGAACGACAGAAACTGACTTGTCAGCACAAAAAATACTGAAACGCCTATGAAAAGCAGATTTATTGCGATCTCTTGCTAGCATGATTTTAAACAACAAAAAAAAACGCTGGCGTCCTGCCTTACTCGAGATTAATCATCGCTCTTGATCTTTTCATGGGGTTCGGAACTATTCAAAAGCCATTAAAGTACGGCGATCTTTCGATCGGATCGCAAGCTCTTTAATGCGCATTAGTTGTATTTATCATTTCTCCTTCACTTTCTTCGAGATACTTAACGACCGTATTTTGCTCTTGAAAGACCATCATTCACTAGTTATTTTAATTCACACCAGGTTTCCTGGTAATGAGGCTAATGCCAAAAACTTTTACAAAGATCACGTTTTCGTACTTTTCTTCTAGATTTCAGTTTACTTTTTGAAACTTAACATGCATTAATTAAAAGTATCACTTTAAACAGCAAAGAAAATAGAGAACTTTTAAGTATAATTAACGTTCTGCAGATAAAATGTAATTTGATAACATCGCAATATTATTATACAAAATAAGTCAACAATTGAAACGAACATTTTCCATTTTCTTACAATAAGTATATGATACTATTTTAATTAAACTTCATCTAAAATTTTCAAGATGTTGAATTAGAATGACAGCGGAGAGGTGACAGTCAAGATGGAGTTATGCATTGTAAGAAGGAAGAAGCTTTGAATTAATAAGAGATGAAAAGTTAACTGCTGCAGTAAATCTCAGTAATGTTTTAATTTTATTATGAAGACGGCGAATTTCAGTTTCTTTATTTAATCTCGCACAGTTCGTAGCCAAGCTTTTTCATCATACTTTACTCTTTCAATGTCATCTATAACCTGTGAGTTTTTCTAAAAAATAGTCTTGGTTCCACTTTAGTTATTAATAATAGTAAAGACCATCATCACCGCAGAAGTTATGAAAGAAAAACCATTATGTAGTGACATTTGCGTTAGTAGCCAAGTATTCTCGTATACGTAGTTCACTCTGATCACTGTACAATGTATTAGTTGATAAACGATACACACCAAATATTGTTGTCTAAAATATTACTGAGAAAAATATCAGAAGATGAAAACTATGCCTAACTGTTGATTGCAAACACATCCAAAATTATACACTTTCAAAGAAAACCAATATTTCTGTCAGTGTATACCCTTAGTGTATAAAGTCCCCATTATACCATAAGTTCCTGATTTTCCGTGAAATGGAATATTAAAACAATGCTTTCAAAAAAACGAATATGAATTTCCTAGTCTAACTTGTTTTCATCTCGAAAAAGAAACACCGACCTGCAAATGAAGTTAATGAAAGCTAGCGCGTGGCGCTTCGCAATAAAAGCTCCTTTCTCTCTCTCTCTCTCTCTCTCTCCACTCCGATTATATATTTCGCACCTTTTATTGCATAGACGCATCCGGCACTCGTATATCCGCTGGCTATCTTGACGCTGCAAAGCCGTTCCTCTTTCATTTTCCTCGCACGAACGAAGAACCGTGTAATTTGGCGCGAAGCGCTCGTGAGCGAGAAAATTAAACGCCGCGGAGAAGAAAAAAAAAGTGTGACGCAAGTAGAGAAGATGGAACTTGGGGCCAGTTTAATCATAATAATTTTAATTAGGCAGGAAAAAGGCGCCCGAACGTAAGCTACGCGTGCAAGCGAGAGAGTGGGAAAGTGTCCGTGCACAAGCGGAGTTGTGAAGCTCTGAAGATTATACGTGTTTCAAGTGCACGTTTGCACGGCCATCGTTTCTTGGAAAAGTGCCGTTAGGGCTTCTTACAAAGTTATAGGATCTTGGATTGTAGTCGTTTATTGCTGTCAGAATATCGACAAGTTCATTTAGACGTTACGCTCGTTATGAATTAATGAAGTAGCTTCGATGTTAGGTGAACTACAATCCGATTTAAAAAAATGATAGCTCTATCATGTACGATTCGCAAAATGTTTGATCTTTACTGCTAAATAATCCATCCTTCAAAATCGCAGCACTACAAATAGCAATACAATTCCAATAGTGACAAATTTAAATTTCCCGATTTCATTACAGATGCACTTGCTCGAACATACAGCAATTTCCAGGTCGAAAAAGGCACAGCGAGCACTCCTGCATAAAAGAAAAGCTTGGCAGCAGGGTCACAAAGACAGCGCTGTAGCCTCTTAGCCTGACCAGAAACAGCAACGGAAGAATAGACTACTGCTATAAACAGAGACGAGAGTAGAG
>UCQR01098109.1:14715-28892 GCA_900474235.1 Cecidostiba semifascia | reverse complement strand
TCGGGTTCGATTCCCGGTACCGGAATTTTTTTGCATTTTTCAGTCCGAACCGATCAAATTTCTTTAATTTTGCACTATCCACGATTGTTGGCATTATTTACTTAAACGTGAACTCAAGATCTAATGTTTTAGTTAGACGAGGGAAGCTTGTTTCATTTATATATTAACTTCGATATCGTTATGAGTGATTAACTATAGTAAAAAACTAGTTCCATTTCGTGGCATGCATAAGTGAAGAATGTATAACTTAAATTCAATTAGTTATAAGAACGTATAAAACTACAAAATTAAAGATAATTAATCTATAAAAAAAAAATTGAAGCAGTATCCATTGAGCAACAAAACATTTGCAAGTTATGTTAGACCTGCACGAAGTACCGGAGCAGATATCGACGCGCTTCCCTCTCGAGATCCTTGCAAAAATGCTCCCTTGCAAAAATCATGATTCCGATACAGTTCTTGGGAGTGAGGGACCGTCGAAGAAATTCACAGCAGAGTTCGAGGACTCCGTCGATCACAAGGTAGTCCGCGGTGATGAGCAACTCGCAGACATCCTCCTGTTTGATGTCGATGGTGCGCAGGTACGCGTACTCCAGCAGTAGGTTCATTATTTTACTGCTGACGTTTGAGACCAGGAAGTCAGTGTCGTCTTTCGAGTGCAGGGTCGTCGTGAACAGAGTTCTGATGCGTTAAGAATTTTTTCAGAAAATCTCGGAATAAAATTTCATCGCAAAACCGTTTGACAAACCTAAAGTACGTGCTGCAAGCAGACAGAATAGCTCGGTGCACTGGAAATACTCCACCATCCTCGAGTCTAAGCACTGCGTCGCACAGCAAGTTGTTTTGCCTGAGGTCGTTCAGCGACTGTAGCCCCTGAGTCAGTACACAGCGATAGCCACTGCTAGCACAAGTGCTTGGCTCGTCACTCATCATTAGGTGCTTCGAGTTCGCGCCACAGCACTTTCCCATATTTTCCGACAAGTCGATATTGCTACTCGAGTTACTCAAACTGGTCTGGTTATTGCTTCTGTTGCTGGTATTATTGTTATCGTTGCTGTCTACGTCCATGGCTGTTGATTTAGCTGGTTCGTAGTTTTTTTATTCCAATGGTCTGTAGTTTTGATTCGGCGAAATCGAGGTGGATGGATTGGATTCGATTTTTATAAGATATATGGCATTTGAATTTAGAAATCTTCGTTTCACGTTTCCTGGAAGTGAAGTTTGAATCGAGTAGTAATTTTAATTGATCATGATAATAGTTTTTAAACTTCGTTTCTAACCTTCAAGGATCACGTAGTGAGGTTATCAATATTATTACGAAATATGGATTGACGTGTATAGAAAAGCTGCTAAAGTCACGTGCTCTGGCTTACTGATTTATTGAATTTGAACGATGAATAAATACCGTCTTTTGTAGTCCATAAGCGCCTCTGTTGCCGATTTTTTCCGTTCAATTAAGGACCATGGACGCAACACCGCGGACGTTAGAAAACAGTACGATTGGCCAAGTCAAATCATGCCAGTGTAACCGAGGTAAATTATAATTTTGCAGCCGAAAAACTCAAGTTTAACCAAATCGAAAAAGAACCGCGAGCGACAGCACATCGACATGCTGTCACGATGCATACCGCTGATCTGAGGGATGTGTGTACCGATCGACTACTCACTTCACTCGATCGTACATTGCACGTTTTATGATATGTGTAGCACTTTTTGGATCGAATTAAAAAAAAAAACATTACTCTTGTAATAATGTGAATAATTTTAATGGAAAACAATATCCGATGATGACGTCTTGAAACATAATCAAAACTATACAGTTCTAAAAATAACTTATGCATCATAACGATGCGATTATAAAGTAATTGCAGATATACAAGCAATGGAGTATACACACGTTACAGTTTTTTTACATATTTAAAATATAAAAATTCGACATCAGTTGTTACAAAACTACGCTAAAAATAAGAGTACATTCTCAACAGACTGTTTTTTTGTCATCGACTCGCACATCGGTACGCCGTCTGCATTAAAAATCTTCAGTAGTGAACCATCTCCCTAGCCCATTCAAAGTGGCGAGCTTCGTCGAACTGTTTCGCACTGGAAGTTTTAGCGGCAGTCACGGCGACTTCGTTACCCGTCGTCGCAGACGCATGCGGCATCAGAACAAGACTCGCATTGGCCAACTGGTGCAGATAACCGTTAGTGGCATCTCCAATCTTGTGCAGCGACTGGCAGCTGGACTCCCCGTAACGATCGAACGCGTTCCAGGATCTGGAGCTCGGCTTGAACACCTCGTGCTCTTCCTTCTTTGGCTGCACCGCTGTTGGCCTCTGCGGCTGGTCTTCTCCGAGTAGCCTGAGGGTCCAGGTGACCACGGCGAAGGTCGCAGCGTTCGTCGGAAAGGCCCGGATGATCGTCGAGTTGAGTCCCCGGAAGAGGCAGCCGTATCCCTCGTTTCGCACCGACTTTCTAAAACAGTCAAGAGCCCCGGTGTACTTGGCCGTGGCGTCGGCTTGCAGCCTGGACTTGACGACGTCCAGAGGGTAGGACACGACCCAGGAGGCAGTACCGGCCAGACCACCGGCCAGCAGCATGTGCCAGGTCGAGATCGGATGCTCGGACCGTGTGAGTGCCTCGTACGTCACAAAGTACACTCCGTAACTCGGAGCTTCTCTCATTAGGGTGATTCCCAGGCCGCTGAATACGCCTCGGAGTCCTTCCGTCCGATGAATGTGACGCAGACACTGCACCGGACTGGAGAAACGAGGCTGGTTGCCGTTGCGAGGAACGGAGTTGTGGTCCTGAAGCTGTAGCCGAGTCTTGGCTAGTTCCATGGGACTGCAGACTGGGGCCTGGGCTATGCCGGCTGAGGCGCCGGCGAGAAAGTGACCGCTGAGCTGGTGGTCACTGTTGGCTGGGAGCCCGTCGTTTAGGAACTTTTGCGTCTGGCCGTAGACGCCAAAGACTATGGCGTTGATCACCGCGACGCCTGCCATCGGCGACGACATCCCACGGTAGAGACCCGACACCTGCCGCATGAAAAAAAATTTTTTTTCATTGAATTATTAAATACAAATATATGCACTCTACTCAAAGATCAACCTACCGAGTCCTGCTTGATCAGGGTACGAAAGCAGTGCCATGTCCCCTTGTACTTTGGATTCCTATGGTCTTGCGTCTGAATGTGAACCTTGATGGTATCAAAAGGATATCCAACCATAATACCTGCGCAGCCTGCATCGGCACAAAAACAAAGGCATCGTTAATATTGAAGAAGATTTAAAAAGAAATCTCCTCGTCCGTTGACCTTGAGCATCGCAAGCATCGCAAGCTCGCATAGATCGAACGCAAACGCGTATAAATGGCGCGTACACACAACTCAGTTGCACAAAATCACGAGAGCAGATAATGCACGGGAAAAAAACAGACTATCGCGAGCGAAAACTCCGACTCGCTCGTTAATATGCCGAGGAGCTAGATCTTTTTTTTTCGCCTGACTCAGTGCGATCGCGATATACAACGTGTACACGATTCTATACTATTATCCGAAATCTCCCGAGAGACAGAATAATTTTTCCGAAATCTCTCGTTGTCAGCGTGAATACACGCTGCGCATGACGCAGCGGCGCGATAATCGGGCATCACCCAATCTCCGACAGATAATACATTACAGACCTCCATGAGATAGAGCTCGGCGGTAAGTTTTCGGAAAATTTCAAACTCACCTCCGAGGCAGCCAGCCAAGAAGTCGAGAGCCATGTCTGTTGGATCGCGTCAACGGGCCGTTCGTTTCGAAAAAGTTCAGGCTGCAGATCCGCGGCTCCTCGTCTCCGGTCGACTGCTCCGAGAGTTGCGCTGTTTCTTCTCCTCGTCAGCTCGGAATCCATGTAAAATGCGCACTCACACCGCCGATCTTGCTTTCCTCGCTTCCGGAATTCGACGCGAAAGTGTCTTCGTCTGATGTGCTCCAGGAAGACTTCCGATGAAGCTTTGGAAGGTGTATTTTTCTTCTTTTTTTTTTTAGCGCGTCGAGAGCTTTTAATAATTTTTCGTGCTTTGAACAGAGAAAGTAGAGATAGAAATTTAATTGTTTATTATAGTTTATTATAAGTTTACTTACCAGATGAAGTCTCGGCTACATCTCCGTAGCACGAACATCAATCCTCAGAATCCAAATAACGTTCAGCCTCGAAAGCGCTGCACTTTTGTTGAAATAGTATATACTGAAGTCAACTACTAGGTATATATACTGTAAAAGAAACTACGGGAACATAGAAACTCCCCGATCGCGAATCTTCGAGCTCGTGTCCGACGAAGACGGCGGTGGCGTCGGACTTGTGGCTGGAGCAAAGATCATCTTGGCTCGTGTGTTATTATCTATGAGCGAACGTCGTTGCTCAGAGGGCCGTCTCTTCCAAGTGAAATCACACAAATACTAGAGTCCGTTGAGGCAGGAGAGGGGCGACGAGAGACGGGCCAGATATTGTTGTTACATATTGTAATTTCGAGGCTCGTCTGTGTGTGTGCGTGTGAGTGAGTACGTGGAAGTACATTACCGTGACCTAGTGCTGGGGTGGGGATGGGACGCGGGTCAAGCTACGAGAGTTGATAAGGGAAGAGCTGCGTTTATTTTCTCGCTTCGATGTGTGATATTGCGCGGTTATACTTATACTCATACAATATACAGCGAGGAAAAGGGGATGCTGCGCGCGCGCGCGTTTCTTTTTTAATATATACATTATTTCGTCAGAGCTGCGACGATAGTGATGCTTCTTTTACCAAGTTCACTATGAGCGATAGTAGGATTATGTCATGCAGTGTAAATAATACACAATAATAGTTTGCGAGCTGTTGAATAAATTTTGCATTTTTACGAAGTTTCCTTATTATCAGAGTTTTTAAGTTTTTGCAACTTGACTACTATGATTTGGGTTCGAAATTAACGAAATAAGTACACGCGATGAGTCTTGCAATACCTTTATAGAGAAAACGTGAATTCTCTGTTTTGATGCTGTTTTATATCTGTCTATTCTGCGACGGATAAGAATAATCGCGTTGCGTCAAGCGTGGAATACTTACTAAAAACTTAGATGAAAATAAGTTATCGGAACAAAGAGGAAAGCTAATAAAAACAGACAATCATATTGGTGTACATTAAAGTTTTCTGATTATAAGTGAAAAATAATTGGTATCAGCACTGCATTGAAAATTCATCAGATTTTGCCCAAATATGGCGAATTTACATGGATTTTCACCATATCTGGGCAGAATCTGGTGAATTTTCTACCAGGGCTATTTTGAACTGATTAAGTCTACAATGGGTTATTTCGACGGTATTCGTTTTCAGTCCTAAAAATCGCAGATATATATTACTTTTTTTTCTTGGTGAGATTCCAATTCTCGAGTGCGTATACGTTAAAAAAATGCCACCAATAATGGAGAGCAACTGCAATCGTCCCAAATCATCAATAGCATTACTTATTATCCCATCGTAAAATCCACAAAACAAAAATTAATGAGATCTTAAATAATGAGCTGTCGAGGTATTATTCCCTTTACATACATCGTGAAAAACACTTTTTAATCTAATTATAACGATACGATATGAACCATTTGAGGATTACATTGTTAGTGCACATCGTAATATGGCATAAAATAATTAATTCCCATAATTCAAATCATTCACGAGCTGTATCCGAGTCTCAACAACTATATTTCAGAGCTGAGATAAGGCAAGCAAGCAAACCTTAAAAAAGCTCGCTGCTTCATCAACGCTTTTTTAGCGCCTCGGCAACGTAACGAGAGATCTTTCTCTCGGATTCCATTAATACGCCAGAATCTTCTTGAATGAACGTTCGGCAACGTAATGATACTCAAACGCTTGTAATGCCCGCGCGAGAGCGTCTTTTTATCGAATTGCGCATCATCGAGCGCGCTGCCGCAGCGCATCGAGTTTGGCAGTCGAACTACCAGATGGAGTTATATGTCGTCGAGAGGATTGATGATCGCCACCGGTCAAGTCGTTCCCTACATACCACCGTCAGACGACAATCGCTTCCGCGCGAGCGCGCGCGCGCGCAAGTTCAACTTGGCCGTTGATAAATCGCGTGCGTTTTATTGATTTTTTCCGCAGTGACCTCGTCAAGCCACCCCACCCCGAATAAGTTGCCGTGATGTAAATATAAACTGCATCTGCATTCGTATAGCTCTAATACCATTCCTAAAGAAGTTGACGAAAGGACCGTAATGAAAAAAAGCTCCGAGCTTGCAGTTAAGAGCGAAGGTGTCATCATCCAGCCAGCAGCCCAACGAAAGCTAGAGTCTATAAAAGAAGCATGGGAGCAGCAAACTATTCGAGCGTCGTAGGGAAGAGAGTAGGGGCACCGTCGAGAGTTAGCCGCGCGCAGACTCGCATCGACGGCGCAGAACCTACTGCGAGGGCGAGTCAGGCAGACAGCAGAAGCAGCAGCAGGCACGGCTCGTCAGCTGGATATACCTCTAAATATATAACAGCGGCTGCACACGCGTCCTCGGCCGCAGCAGTTCGTTGTAGCTCGGAGCTTGCGTGCTTTTCCCGTTCGTTAGACACTCGAGTAGTTAGCCGACGAGAGGGACACACTCCAGCGGCTCTTTTTAACGACGAGGACCCTTTCGTGCCGAGGACTCGTGGCTTTCAAGCTGCTCTCGCTCATCCAGCCGAGCTTTCGTCTCTGCAGGTACGTCCGGCGTTTCTATATCTTCAAGTAGTCTCTCACCTTCGCGTGTCTGAGATGTGTATGTATATCTCGTCTGTCGTATAATGCACGAGACGAGCTGATTACCTCTGCTGCAACAACTTTGGCAGCTTTTTCGTCAGCGCCGTGCCTCACGTGCTTACTGCTGTGTGCTTATACTCAAAGTCACGTGGTCGCGTGCGCGCGCGCTCGCTCTCGCGCCTGTAAATAACGCGTTTTGCCTCTATATGTGCATACGTGCTGCGGCTCGCGCGAGCTGATTTTTAAGCGCGTGTATAAGCAGTCGCTCGTTGATATTTGGCAGTCGGTTTTCGTGGATGCGCGGGAAAGGATTTTATTCGCTCGCGGTGTGGAGTGCGTGTTTTAGGAGGGAAACGCGGCAAAAGTCGGTGGTGCGCTGCCAAGCGGACGATATTGCGCGCGATTGCGCAGGTGGAGGGTGTCCTGTTGAATATGCGCTGACGCGTGATTCGAGGGTTCGACTATTTATTTCGCGTTGGTTCGCCAGAGACATTCTTGCACGTGCGGATGAGCAGTGAAAGTATTTGTGATAAGCTCGTTACGATAAAGTTTTCGATTGTTTGTTTCTTTTATTTTCCGTAAGTATATTAGTAATTTAATCGCTATACTACACAAAACCGTATAGAATGATTTTGCGATTTCTTACGCGTAAATAATTTTTTTCGTTTCTCGGAAGTTAATAAAAAACATTTAATTTACTCGTACGCGCTCGATACTGCAAGACGCAAATTATCACGTCACTTATTGGGTACATAAGTATACATGATCGATAATCCTCGTGCACACGTACGCACGCTCACATAAACTCTTATAGCTCAGCACCCGATAATTCACCTCAAACACTGACGCACTCGCGAAGTTTTCCTTCTCTGGTTCGCTCGCACGCTTTTAAAAAATTTCGTAATACAAAAGCGCGAAAACTATTTATAACGACGCCGGGCCGAGAAAAAACTCGCTTTTATATAAATATTCGAAAAACCCGAATAATTATACACCTGCGGAGCGTTGGAGCTGTGCCAAGACTTTTAACGTTCCATGTGGCATATATATTTGAAAGAAGATAGTAAACGTGCGAATTATTTGGCCAGTGCCCCAATTAATTCTCGCGAGCCCCTCGCGCGCATATCGATTGGAATAAAGCTCCTCGTTTTTGTATAGTGTATATAATAGTGTACAATATAGCTTTGTATAAAGTGTTTGGTTCTACTTGCAGCCTTTGTCAGTCCGTCAAGAGGCTCGATCGGTTTCGATTGTCCGTTGCGCGTTGACGCGCGATCGATCGAGATGAGTATACCGAAGCCAGACGGTCGTCTGACGGTAGGCATTGCCAATGAAATTTTAACGTCTCCAAGCTCGCAGAGGCTCATACAACGGGATCAACAGGTAGGCTTATTATTTTGTATATATACTTATACGTAACAGCTCTCAATCAACGCTCGTGCTTAAACGACTTTATTCGTCGACTGACAATATTTTTCTCGATTGCACAAGACTCTCTGCAAGTATGATAAAACATTAATCGGAAAAATTACATAATCGAACGTATAGGACGAGGAAACATCGGACTGTCCTTTGCTAACACCAAGTCCGCCGCCTGAACCGGCATCGAATAATCCCCTGGATGGTGGCGGCGTAGTCGCGACCGGCTTCAAGCCCCACGGCGAGCCGCCCACGCCACTGGATGAGACGATCTGCAACAACATCAATTCAGAGGACGGCCTCGCCTTCCTTAACATAGTCAATAGCTCTTGCAAACAGCTGCACGATGGTGAGTCGCCTTTTTATATTGTAGCTTATTGCCAGAATTTGCTTTTTGTTTAAGAATTTTTTTTTCGAGATCCATTGTATACGGTCGAGCCTTGGGTCGCAGTTGAATTTTTTTGCGCTTTTACCGGTACGCGGAACAAAGTCTACTTTTTTGCGGGTGCGAGCAGTAGTTTGATTTTCTCATGCTGTTACTGTGATACATATAGTTATACAAGACACGAGAAAACAACGCAGTAGAGTTTTTTTTACGTGGGATATGTCGTTTCAATGTCTGTTAATGAAATTAGTAGAGGTGAAATAAGTTATATTGTCCGGGCTTAATCGTGCTTATCAAAATTCAAATGATAGAATGTCTAGCGATACGCAAAATTCATTCATGTGCATATAGTACATTTTGACGGTGATAATTGCATGAGATTGTAATAAGAGCTCAGCAGACCGCTATAAAGCTATCTCGGTCGTGCTCGAATGTCAGATTCTTTGCGCTTCCATATCACATGCTTTCTATTTTTAAATTAGATTAACCATAAATAAATTCCATTCTTTTTTGTAAATGACGATTGTTAAAACTATAAAATAGTATAGTTCAAAAAAAATTTGTGATCACTTTTAATTAGCTTGCTCGACGCTTTTATTGCCTAAACGAAACGCCAGTCAAGAGCATAGATATAATTAATGTAAAGTAATGACATAACGCGAGACTATAATGGTGGCATGCGTATAACGTCGCCAAGCGTATTTCGCGTCTTTCGCCAGTTCATCAATTGACCCTACTAACCGATTCTTTAATAGCACTTAATTAAAAAACGCTCTCGTTTCAATTTCTTCGATTCTAAGAACTATGTCTGATTGGAATTCTTATTCAAAGAACAGATTTTCGCTCTTGGCATAGTGAGCAAATTTAGCACGTTTGTGTATGAATAATTTTGTGTTCTGATTATACAAAACAATCATATTTACAGAACCGAGCTCGCGAGATCCGATGGTCGAGACGAGCAGCAACAGCGGCAGTAGTAGCGACACAAACGAACCAGTTTGCACGCAACTACTTACCCAATTAAACACCGCGTACACTCATTTAGCTCCGGATGCACAAGCGTTGGTAAGATCATTATGTTTTTCTGATTGTATTTTGATGCAATGTTTTACACATGCACGACATACTAGAGAAAGTCGCGTTAGACACGACTCTATTTGGACTTCGATCGATAAACAATCTAACGACAAATTGAATTAGCCTTTGCCAGGGAAGAGATAGAGGTGCTGCCAACGCGGACTGTCTTGACAATTTATTTATGTCTTTTCCTTGTAATTGAGTATGTTTGCTAGTCAACTCACGGTCGATCACTTACTTCATTTATTTTTAGTCGATAGCAATATAGGTACTGCTTAACACGTTTTAAAATTTCGAATTTCCGAAAAAGATATATCGAAACTTTTGTCAAGTATTTTTTGACTCGGTTGATTGAAAAAAATAAGAAAAATACAGACTCAAATAATTTTCCTTCGTTTTTTGTAACTAATAAAATTGTCTGTGTTTACCGACCGTAACTGGTTATTTAAATAATTAACAACCTCTTCGTTTGCGTAAGATATTTCATAGGCACTTCACCGCACGGTTTAAAAATATTCCCACCATTTTTAATGTTCATTTGAACGAAACTTGGCAGCTAGCTTCATAAAAGTTTAAGTGTCACTAGCACGCCGACGGCATCACAATCATAGTTTGCTGAACAAGCACGAGCTTACGGAATGATATTGGATACGCTAAATTGACGTTAATACATGAGTTACCACGCATTTAGGATTCATTTCGTATGGCTTTATAGCTCGTTTTATCTGCAGTGCACTGCTGAATCAAATGTTATGGACCTCTTTATTTTTTTATTATAAATATTAATTTCATTTACTTGTGTAATTGCGTTCACATTTCGAATAAGTATGCGTTGTTATAAAAATTAATAAGAACTTATTTTATTTTTTTTTCTAGTTTTACAACCAAGATAATGGAGGAAAACCTCCGCTCACAGGAATTCAACTAGTTGTACCAAAACCACCGAAAAATTATGGATTTATGAGTTGGAATTGGCCAATCATTCGCAAAGTATGTTTTTGGTCGTTGATGTCATTGTTTACAGGATGCATTGCGCTTGCTATTGGCATCATAGCTACGATGCCAAAAAGGTATTAAAACTTTATTTAAAGTAATCACGATACGTGATTAGTACTTAAATAATTTGACCTTTTTTCAGATGCGATCCGCCAGTAGAGTGGTGGCAAGGTAGTCTCTTTTACGAGATTTTTCCAGCCTCTTTTCAAGACTCTTATAAAAATGATGGAATTGGAGATTTTCGTGGCATAACAAAGCGACTGGACTACCTAGAAAATCTCGGAGTAAAAGGAGTACGATTGAACTCGATATTCCGATCCCAGCAATATCCTCAGCACTACATGGACATTGAAAGCTTGACTGAAGCCGATTCCATCCTCGGCGATATAACCGACTTTACTGATATGGTTTCGGCTATTCATCAAAGACAAATGACTCTTATTCTGGATCTCCCGCTCTTTCCTTTTGTAAAAGACTTTGGTGGTTCAGCGAACCTAAGTTCCACTGACCAATTTGTTCGTCAAAAACGAGACGAAGCAATCGCTGCAACAGATTTGCCTTCCCGTCGCGAAACCATGGAATCTCTTTTATCAGTACCTGCAGTCAATCCGAGCATCGACGTTTCTAGTTCAACTGGCAGACCAATAGTCCCAAGTTTCCTAGAGGAACACGTGGTAACAAAGGCCATCAGGTATTGGTCCGGTATTGGTGTTGACGGCTTCTACCTTAAAGGTCTGGAACACTACACAAACGAAAAGAATTTTGTGGGCGCTTTGAGACTTTGGAAGACAATCCTCGGCCCAAACAGGATAATTATGTGCAGTGAGAATGCGCTACTCAACGCGCCTGACGACGTGAGAAATGTGATTCTGAACAGGATGGACCTGGTGGATGTGACGGTCAACGTAGTCAACGGTACGAGGAACATAAGGGCCGAGGTGTCCAGAACGTTAAAGGGTCTATTGTTCCAGAAAGCAGGATATCCGTGGATACACTGGTCTACTGGCAGTGTTGATACACCGAGACTGGCCTCGACTTTGCAAGTGGCAAATGCGAGTGTGGCGATCACAATGATGGGCATGATGCTACCCGGTACGCCCAGTATTTTTTACGGAGATGAGGTAAGTAAAACACATATAAAGAGTCTTGCAGAATTCATACAAAGAGTCCAACGAATAAAATGTGTTCATTATAGATTGGAATGCTGAATTCAGAAAGTAAAGAGCATCAGGACCTCAACCACTTGTATCAGTTAGTACCCATGCGTTGGGACAATCAAAATGATAACGATCAGACTTTTTCCAAGCCCACCGCAGCACCTTGGATGCCGGAATCTGCTAAACCAGCAGCGACAAATTTAACTGGCCTTTTGCCGGAGATGTCTAAACTGCGAGCGGAAACGATGCCCATACACATTAAAGCTGTGGTTAAAAACAAAGAGTCAACAGCCAATGGCGATGTTCGGTTAGTGATGTGTTACATTCTTATGGTGACAGTTACTCACTCTCAAAAATGAAATACAACATATTATTTTTGACGTTCTCAGGTATACGATAGACGAAATGATCGTCATCGAAAGGTGGTATCCGCGAAGAAACACGTACGTTTTTGTCGCGAATCTCGGTGTGCGCAGCCAAACGAAGGATCTATCATCTCTCTACTATGGAGGCCATGTAGTAGTCGGACCCGAGCACAAACTTAATCGAAACATATACTTCAAGGAATTGACCATTCCTCCTGGCGAAGCCTTTGTCATCAAACTTGACAAGTGAAGGCCTGAAAAAAAGAATGACGTTTCGAATTCAGATACTCCTCTATTTTACACTTCTCTAGGACTGCCGTTTATTTATAATCAATCAAAAAATCCAGTTTACTTTCGTGCACCAACGGAAACCGAATTTGAAAAGAAACACGAGGATACCGTATTTTTATTTCTTGTGTTTTTAAACGAATATTTCTCACTGACTCTACGGACGTATTGTACAAATTTTATTATACACGTATATACAGATTTTAACAGTCGTTTAAGTAAGCGAAAGTTCTTTTCATTTTTAAACGTGTATAATTAGTACCAATTTTACGAAACAACTAACTTTCAATTATTCTGCTCTGTCGATATACGAAGTATGGGAAACATTAGTTACCAGTGGCTTGACTGACCTATTACTCTCTTATATCTATATATCAATACTAAAATGTAAAAACGTCAAGGATTGTTATGCAAAAACGAATTCCTGACGCAAAAATCCTATACGAACGTTTATACGCTGCTGGTACTGCTCTTGATTTACCTGTTCTTATATAATTTTGATATCAGCACGCAAGTCCAAGCTCTGGCACACAAAGACTTATAAATGCATATTTTTTTATCTGCATTTGTCCACTTTACTTCGATATAATAATATTATTAATGTATGAGTCGGTTTGATTCTTTTTTATACATAGCTATTAAATTACTTAATAATAGTTTTGTATAGGTCATACATGTTGTTGATTAAATGCGCGAGCCTTTTCGAACAAAGCAAATTTAGATACTTTGTTAGTAGCATATATAATAGCCAACAGATCAAAAGTACATGAACTATGAAGATATGCTTACAATAATAAATAAAAATGTTCATGTTTGTGCTATGTATTTTTGAGATTCGCGAAAGTCGTACTGTATTATAAGTATATCTTCGATTTCACAAAACATAGGTAGATGAGTATAACAGATAAATTAATATGCTTTTTATTATACTGATATATTGTTACTTTATTACATTGCATCAGTAGCAATAATGGAACGTTTTGTGCATCGATACATTTGTTAATGTTAATTAAGTTTTATGAGGATAAGATTGTTAATTAAATTTTGCACGCATCAGTTTTTTATTTCTACTTTATAACCGTAAAGTTTCACGCAAATATTTAGCTCAAATATTTATAAAATATTTGCACGCCGAAAGAGAGTATATTTTTTACTTAATTAAGTTTGTAAAAGTAAATGATGATTATCTTTCAGTAACTAAAAATAAGTAATTTAAATTCATATACAAAAGTCAAAATTTTGGATGGCAAATAAGCTATATAACAGTCGTATATGCGAAATTATTTCTATTTTTATATTTGTGGTTCGAACCTTTACGTACAACATTATTTTATGAATCCGATACGAGATATTTTAAATCTTTTTTATCCATTTTACGAAGAAAATAACAAAATGAAAGTTATTGTTTTCATTATATAAATGTGGGGATGCGCAGGGATCGCACGTATATGTATGTTTAAAGATATTTTTAGATGAAGAATGAATGTGAGTTGTAGGCTAAAGTATAGATTAACTCATCAGAAACGAAAAAAATTGTTAGTGCTTAAAAAAAAGTATTAAAATTTTTGACTGATTGTATAGGTCATTGCAATGAATGAAAAGTATTTGGATGGACTTGTATATTACTAACCTGAATATTCGTTCCTGTATAATTTTTTTTATAAAAATAACGTGAACGAGTAATTTAATGTAAGGTAACTATTGTACTGCGATTGCAAGATTCTAAAAGTGT